>JANTCA010038217.1:8385-20114 GCA_024741275.1 Chironex yamaguchii
TTAACTTTAAGAAACTTTAGGATGGTTGAGCTAACATGATACCACAAAACACAGTGGTTGTTATCATTGGTACCCATCCTTGTTCAACCAATTGTTCACCATAGTTAAGTCACTCGAGTTCAAAAACTGCAAATTTGCTCTGCGCGTTAATGTGCCGGATAAACCGCAAGTGGACGCTGCGGACAGCACTCATATGAGTACTGTAAAACGTGCCTGTATAGGTGTCTAAAAATCACTGCTGCTAGCCACGTGAATAGATACCGAGTGGCCAGCCGTTATTATACTGTTGCTCAGCCACACAAGGTACGTTATTTCGATTTGATTCACTGCTCTGTTTTCTTCTAAGTCTTTCCTTCTTTCACTTTTCTCGTTCCTTCTGTCTACTTCGTACTACTTATGGTCTCCAATTAAACATTGCTATTGTTTTAATGTAATTGTTGTCGGTAGTCGACTGGTTAACGTACACAACCTTTGTTTCAAAGAATTTGGATCAAGAAATCGGAATTCGAGTTTACATCCACGCAATTTAAGCTTAAGTGTAAGGAGTGTTGGGAACTCTTTGTAGTTATAGACGTACAATCACATGGTGTTGTGGAATAGGAAATATCTGGATGGCACTGCTTGGTCATAGCCAGAGCACAGCCTGTAGAACATACACAAACCTCGTACCTTAACAAGCTGGAAATTGTATTTATCGATAAGTCAATCAATCAATTGGCTTGTATTGGTCATTAGCAATCGATTGGCTTGTATTGGTCATTAACAATCAGTTTTCTTGAACAGTATTGGTCATTGATATCTTAATGACTGTATTATAATTTTGTGTAGCTGTCTACGGTCTGTCATCATGATGCAAACTTAGGGCAGGTTAAACATTTGCATGGAAGGTGACATGACATCCACCCTATCATCAAAGGCCATGACATCAAAGGTTTTGGTGGAGGGTTCCCCTCCGTAAACCTAATGTTTTCTACAGTCGATTAATGTAGTCAACAAAGCCAAGGCAGCCACGCTTTTAAAATTGTTAACTGGTTACCATTTACCTTTTTTACCTCTGAAATTAGGTAGTCAGCACGATGGCCGCTTTCGGATCTTTGTTATCTGGACTGTTATATGTAACTGCGAGACAGGCAGTTGTTTAGTAGTCGAAACCACTGATTTAATACAGACAAAACCTCGCTTTGAAATAGGAAGTGACAACGTTCGAATGGAATCCAATTCGAACATAAGGTTTTCAAGGTTCAGGATTGAGTGTAGTTTTTCGCAACTATTGTGGATTCATGAGTTCATGTGTCTGATTTGGGAAACTTTCGATGCTTGCTCTGCTAATCTATGCGGCTGGAACACTTCGTGAACGTTATGGGAATAAATGTGACGCAGGTGATCGAAACAATTCAAAATAACCATTCAAGAAACAGACCTCCTGAACCAGACGACTATATAAATTTTGCTTGGATTCACGGTAACAACTCAAATCATCAGAGAACAGAAACAAGCGTTGAAAATTCGGTTTGTTGCTATCCTAGTCAACTACCATCGGATAAAGATGATGGAAACGATTTAGCATCCAAGTTTAAGTCCGAACAAGTCAAAAGAGATGCGAACAGCATTGATTCTGGAAGTGGATTTGAAGCGACTTCAATTGAGGGAATTCGCGCTTTTGATACGGACTTAAATTCGGACGAAACGAGTTTATCGAAGGAAAATAGTAAATCAGTTGTCTCCGAAAAATCGGTCACAAACGTATCGTATGATTTACGAGATTGTACAAAATGTAACAGTGTAGAGGGAGGTGACTTAGCGAACTCAAAGAATTTGATTGACGCTGAAAGAGATAATGTGCTTAGCCTATCTATGCCACTACTGGAGGTATCTGATAACTTGGCAAATCATGCAACACCGGAAAGAAAATTGATGAATTTTGGTTTAGGCTCCGACGATTGTCGGGAGAGAGTTGGAGTTTGGAGAAGACCAAGCAGAATAAGGTGGGTGACACCAAGGATATTTCTATCCGACAGAGTAAGAAATTATGAAGATGCAAAGGTACTAGTTAAACGAACAATAATCAATGGAGAAGCAAGTAGAGGTAAAGCAGTAGATAACAAGAATGAACTAGAAATAGAAGACGAAGAAAAATTCTTTGACTTTTTGTTACCTATATATATAAAATTTTACAATAAGTTTGCCACTGACTTTCGGAATATTAGAGCTAATTACTAATTTAATTTTTACACGTTAATGTTTAGTTTAAAGCCTTGTACGATTCACTAAGTTTCACAAGAAATACACAAGTATACTCCTTTTCGTTACTGCCTGTAATGGGTTTATGCCGTTTTTCCGAAGTAGGAATGTATTCCTACAAAGTCAACAACCAAGGTCCTCTTGGAGTATTTAATTGGAAAGGGTTAAAATCCGGACTTTTACGACACAGACAAGATCCCTGAAGTCTTCATTTTGTAAACACAGTTCACTTCGCTCAATCGCTCACCCATGGGAATTTAAATCAATGTGTCGATTAAGCAGAAAATCTAATCAAAGGCCACTTTGGCGTGTGGGATTCACACAGGTCATTTTCCTCTGAGTTTTTACGGGCTTTGGATGATCATTTGACTGTTGCATTTGGGATTTACACAGGTCATTTTCCTCTGAGTCTTTATGGGCTTGGGATCGTCATGCTCTAAACTTAGCCTCGTCAAATGGCCTCGTTTTGTCAGACGGTCAGTTACGTAAACAACGACTTGAATACTAAATATATTTAACACGCGCTCTACGTGTTGCGATATAAAAAATGAACCAATGAAACAATTAGCCGATATGATAGGAAGCGAATAGCTTTAGGGCTTTGTTGAAATAAAAATCTAATAATGGCTGTGAACTAGCAAAATCAAAGCGCTTTTTTGCGGGTTTTGACAGATATTATAAAACAATTTTTAACCATGGTGAAGCGGTTAAGCGGAGATGGCGTGCGACTAAGCGGAACAATTCATGCAGAAGAAATTATTTTCTTTTTGGAAACTAGTGTATAAGCTGCGTGGGAGATTAACCGACATGCGACTCTCATTTCACAAAACGAGGCGACAAAAGATCCAAAAACCGTTAGTTATGGAGAAAATTGTGTCAATTTGAGTTGGGGAGGCGGTATGTGCTTCATAAGGGTAATAAAGAAGCTGAGAATCAATGTATTTCAGCTTTGCGTCCATTCTGACGCGAAATCAAACCTCATTGTATATTTCATAATTTTCAATATCATCCAGATTTCTTTCCTCTCCCAATAAGAAAGTATTTCTGCATATATAATCATAACAACCATAAGTGAGGCATTGAGGGCTTCATCGGTAGGGTGATTGTGAACGGACTCGACAATTTAAAGCATTATGGTGAGTACATAAGTTGGGGTTGAACACGAGGAATTATGGTGAATGCTCGATGGTGCAGTGACATACGCAAACCTGTTGAAGTAAGTTACTTTGGTGCTTTCCTGCGTGAGCGAATTGAAATCTTTGTCTTGGACACGTTTTTGTGACAACTGGGAGACATCATGACTTATCCTTTCAGGTGCAGCACACTGATTGACTGTAAATGATTCGAGGGCTCTTTAATTGTTTGAAAAGTGAAACCGTGTTGTATGGTCTGCTGTTGTGATACTGGAGACACAATAGCATCAGAATCAGATGAAGTATGATATAGTTTTTTTTTACAATTGCTGTAAACAGCTTTTACACATGAGATGAAAACATATCAATAACATAACACTCAAGCAGCCCAACCAGACGGCCAATTTTAACACATGTAGCGGATATTACCTTGATTTTTTTTCAGATGACACCTAAAGTTGCACCGTTTTAGATCGACAAGAGTTTTCTGAAATGCGTACATGTTCGCTCAATGTAATGTTGCTTCAGCTAAGATGCTCATCAACATCGGAAGAAATGTATAGTAATTTCAAATCAAAATTTGGTCTTAAATGAAGTCTCAGGTGTTCTGTTAGAAGTACTTGAACTTTCACACATTTTCAGCCGTCTTCTTATTTCACAAAGAATGTAAGGGTATGAAGTCTACGTCAACAAACAGTTTTGACTCGCTGCACATTTTACGGGTGGAGATTTGGTCAAAAGGAAGATATAAAAATATTTTGTTTGCCTAGATGTCAGTTTACGTTTACAAGTTCACTCATAAGGTGCTAGGGGGCACTCCAGGCATTTGAGGTGTAATTAGATACATGCAGACAATCATGGGTTTGCATACTCATACGGAACACGCGCGCAACTTTTTATTATTCACTTAAATTTAAGTTTTCTGTCATTAGTACTATGGTTTACGCCCGAGCCTTGTATCAAAATAGAGTGTCTTCTGAAGACCATTCGGTAGTGCTTCGATCATCTAGTCCATGGCAATGTTAAAAGAAAAGTAGAGACATCACACAACCATGACAAACAAATGACTCTATCCAGAAAACTGTTTCTGACCAGTTTCTGAACTAACATAGTCAAAGTGTCTCACAAACAGGGCCTACAAACACGATTCTGTAGGCGTTAAGGTCTTTCAGGTCCTATGGGTGGCAACAGCACAATTTGTGTCCTAAACAGATACACAATTCCCTAGCATTTTTAGCAGAATATCTAGTTCTGGATTTCCTACAAATGCATTGAAAGCCACACTTGTATTACACCTCGCCTGCCACAATGACAGATGAAAAATTGGCTAAGGTACACATATCTAAGACCGACATACAGTGAACTCTTTCGTACAAAATCGTCTGGAATGTAATCTCAGCAGTCCAACAGATCTCAGTATCAAACGCTTATCTATACCACGAAACTTTGATGGGTATTAATCATTATGATCCACTCCTCGTCGCAAAAGAATGCTTCGCAATGTTGCTATTCTCTTGTCCAAATCCGAGAAAGTGGTCTGTTGAACTGGATACGGCATTTGCTGTGATAAATAAATAAATAAATAAATAAATAAATAAAACAGTGCATCACAAATTTATATAACAAGAAGTCATGTATCAGCACGTCATACATTAACAAAGCAAGTATACTACGTCATGCATGGGCAAGTCATAATATCACGCAGTAATAAGCTATGATGCACACACATGGAATATATGATCAAGGCATGTGCAATGGACAGGTGAATTTGCAATAAGATACGCTGATGTACATGGTATTGGAAGTTTGATTTAATATATTCTAGCGACAGTTTTCTATTTTCCAAAACTCGTCAAAAGTCAGAATTCAACATAGCTCGACCGAAAACAAAAACCTTACTTTTTCTCTTGACAATAGCTTTGAACTCTTATTCTTTACTCTGTCTCTCCAATGATAGCGTTGCTGCAGTAAAAACAATTGCAAATAAAGCCTCAAGTATCAACTACCACCCCAATAAAGTGATCATAAATATCAACAGTAATCACCATAAGAACAAATCATTTAGGGTACAAGGGCTTGATCATCATCTCACACTCAATCATGGACAATTCATTTGACTGAGAGCCAAAAAGTGAATCAAGTGATCATAACAGAAACGAAATTCTACATGTAAATTATAGTCACCAACTTCAGCAACAAGTTCTAAGTATTTTAAGACATTTTTATCGCCAAATGTTTTTTAAAACATGTAACAAAATACGAGTTTACAATCTTAAATCTTAACAAGTACGACATTCAACGCTGTACTGTACAATTGTTTATTAAAAAAAGATTTATTCAAAACCACTCCTACAAAGCTTTTCAAACTGATGCAAATTATGTTACATCGTGTTGATCGAAAACACTGGAGATAGAAAAATGGCAAACTACGAGAGTAAATCAAACGTTGAATGGGTTAATAAATAATAGAAGTGGAAAGGACTCCGAGTAACTCCAAACGGTCGAAATAGTCTAAAAACACCCAAGGTCTGAAAACAAGAGACTTATAATCTTTGCTATGAAAATATCTAAACAAATTGGAGTACTAATTACAATCTGTAAATGTCAGTTATCTATGAAAGTCATAACTGGATTTCCGTATATAGGAACCATCAATGCACTCGCACGTATCAAGCTTTTACGTCAGAAAACTCAAAGAATACCTTACGGTACACATACCTGCTTTTGGTCGAAGTATTCGGGGGATATCCCTTCCAAGTAAAGAATCCTTCGTTCTAAACTTTTTATCTTTTGCAACACGGAACATGAGGACATAGTATCATCTGTCAATAACACAAAACCGAAATATCTAATAAATTTCAAGTTCCATTAGTAAAACGTTTAAGGGCAAAAGTACACTTTCACAAACTAAAGTTGAACAATCTTTTTGTGGTACAAAACTTGAAAATCGCCTTAAAAATTTTTACGACATTTCGCTAAAATCATACTTAAACATTATACATAGTCCAACATTTACTAGAAAATTCAGAATGCGCCAAAATGTATAAGGACGAGAATTTTCGGATAATTGGCACAGCTAGATCGTCCTTTCATCCAAGTGTATTGGAGTTTGTCTACATTACAACAAGAAAACCAGTACTCTGTAGGCAGAAAGAGTTCGTTTTTTCACTTGGATTCTTCCAATAATGTTTTGTTTCTTCATTTTCTGTTTCTTTGTTCCTTTCTTGTCTAGGATTGACTAGTTTTGCTACAAGTTTCGTATAAATAGGTTGTCATGTACATATACTTTCCTTTCTGACGTATCATACTCTGAGGAGTGTCAGAAGAAAAAAGCTTTTAAGTATGATTTTAGCGCAATGTCGCAAATTTTCAAGGCTATTTTCAATTTAAAGTATAGGATTAGATGTATAAGGTGAAAAAAAGACATGAAAATGGTTTATAGTCATTTCTTTTTTAATATTTTAATGCTCTTTGCGGCATTTCAATAGACCTTTCGGACTTTTATATGCACAGAGAACATTTTCAGGCAATAAAATCTTTAAGATGTAATGAAGTCATCTTTATCGCAACACCCGATAAAGGATCTGGGGTCGTAATTCGTAACAAAAATGATTCCATCAATGAGATATGTGATATATTAAATGACCAAGAAAAATTTGAAAGTTTGGGAAGTGTTGAAAACCATGACAGTACCGCAAAATTGAAGCTAAATTACAACGTAGACTATTAGAGATTTTAAACAAAAATGGGATATGTCGCGAAATTTATGATCAGATTCCTTCTACAGGTTCTCAACGTCCACGTATGTATGGTTTACTTAAAACACATAAGAATAACACTCCAGTTAGGCCTACTTTATCGAAGATTGATTCTGCTCATCAAAAATTGGATAAATGGCTTTCTAACCTTTTAGAACCAGTATTGAAAATCTATAGCAAACCCTGTATCAAAGGTTCTTTCACTTTTGCTAAATTCGTTCAAAATCTCAAAATCGATTCTCACGAAACGCTATGTGCCGATGCTTTGTACAGGGGAAAGGTTGAACAGCCCTCCCAGAAGAGATCTTTGTTGAATTCATGGAATATGCCACTATTGACGAATTCAGTATTAAATATACCGTGTATCGGCAAGAGAACGATGTGGAAATAAGTAGCCCCATGGGGCCAACTTTGTCAAAGAGTTGTCGGCTTTCACGAGAACCGTATTGTTAAAGAAAACAACCAAAATACGTCCGCTTACTTTCGCTATGTTGATGACATAGAGCTAGAAAGCGATAGGCTTTTCCAAAAACATAACAGGTGACATCCAACTCTCAAACTTACGGTAGAAAAGGAACAAGATAGTTTATTACCTTTCCTTGATGTTTTGGTGGAAAAAACTAAGACTAGGAAGATTTGCCATCCATTCATAAGGACTGTGTACCTACCACACAAGCTTGGTAGTATACGAATTTCTGTGTCGATGAGTAGCTCGGTACGTAGGTCGCACTTCTTAGAGATTAGGTGACGAGACCAAACATGTTCCAGCCAGTGTACGCCAGTTCCTCCTAGGCAGCAGCCATCTCGCGCTTGTTTTTCCATTTTCTCTTTGTTTTTTCTTTCTTGTTTATGGGGTTTTTTGTACTTAATCCTTAGCTAGTCCTAATGAACAGCTGGTGGATGTCCCAACACGAAATTCCGCCGCCATTGAGCTCGGTCCTGTGCGATGTCCGGGATGATTCCTATGGGGTTGCGATGCCAATGGGCTCCATAAGCCGGCCTTAGCTTGAGGCCTAGGTCGGCCAGAATCAGCTTATGATTGGCTAGTTTCTATACATGTTTCGTATAAAAATGTTGCCATATATCTATACTTTTCTTTCTACGATTCATACTCCGAAGAGTGTCAGACGAAAAAGGTTTTTAAGTATGTTTTTAAAGCAATGTCGAAAATATTCAAGGCTATTATTTAAGATTAGACGTTCACAGGACGCAGCAAAGAAATTTTCTGAAAAACAAAGGGACACTATATTCCAATTCGCGAGACTTAGAAAATCGGTCTCACTGAAAGAATGTCCCAATGAAGCTCATCACTTAAGTTGTATGAAAACAGGAAACAATGAAAAGGTTTCACTAAGCAAGAAAAAGCACGACACATCAGGTAGTTGGCTCTTCGAACTTTTATCAGTATATAACTTAAGAATATTCATCCACCAATTTTTAAGACTTAGGGAATGTGTGTCTTCGGAGCTCAAGAGCACTTATCATACCAGCTATCTTATCTAGGTGTGTATGAACTGAAATACACTTTCAATAGTACTTCATAGTGTTGATTTAATTTTTTTAATTCAGCTTTAGTTTTTCTAAACTTTTTGACGACAAATGAAAATTGGATGAAAAAGTGAGAAACAATTTGACACTTATTTGTCTAAAAGCGTGCCACGCTAGCATTGCTTGCTTGTATTTTTTATCGTTGGGTACGTACCTGGTGTATCCTCTGGTGGGTTAGTGTCTATGCCATCCAAGTGATTTTTAATGTTTTCAACTCTCTCTACAATGTGAGGGCCAAAGTGAGTTATACCAAGAGCTTGTGAGGGATGACTTGCCTCCCAAACTGTTTTCCTTGAGGATAGCAGTGTCATGTCAGTTGCACGATTGCAGAAAGACAAATCTCTTGATTCATCACTATTCGAAACATTTGACACTATCAAGAAAGAGAGTGGTACAGTACAAGATTTGTTTCAAGTAAAAAAATCAATTTTAATGTATTGTATCTATGTGTTAGGTAGTAAATGGCATTAAGATACAGCATAAGTCTACTGTAAACCAGGGCTCAAGTGCGAAATAAAGTGGATCCATGTGGGTTAGTGCCACTGCACCACCACGTTTTTCACTTCAAAATGAATCTGGCAGTCATTATGAGAATTCACTAAGAAAATAAGTAAGACCTTGCTGCCGTAAAGGTCTTAGTATCTCAACGTCAATAAAAATGATAACAAAAAGATAGAAACAAAAAGATAGAAACAACTTAATAGGTGTGAAAAAAATAAAATAATCATTAATAAGGCGGTAAATGTTGAATATCCTAAAGTGGGACTTACTGATTACAAAGGAAACTAAAAGAGAAATAAAGGCGTAGTGTTTTGGTTGTTAAATATAGGTTTTGTTTAGCGATTAACAAAATTTCACGAATAAGTGGCCAATGAAAAATGAGACGAGGACAAAACCTTAAAATCGGCGAAAGAACCGTGATGTCCCGATGACTGCAAATGTTCCATGGTGCTAAAAAAAGGGGCAGCTAACTTTCTCCCTGTCAAGCAGTGTTGCAGCTTCTGCACGTAAATTGGTAAGCAACATGTGATCTCATGCATTCTAGCATCCTATCCTTACACTATACTGTAAAACCCTTAGCATAAGCCACTCTTGCATAAGTGTCCTTAATTTATGTCGTTTTATTTAAATCACTTTTCTTGCATCATTTCTCTAATCATAAGTTGACATTGCTTGAATTTCAATAGCATCTAAATTCCTCTTTTTGTGTACAAGTGAAATTAAATGAACGCGAGTGTATAATTTCGATGATGGAAAGTTACGAGGTAAAGATACAAAGTGAAGCTACTCGTATTCTTACATAGCTTGAGGACCTTGATAACATGGAACATTATCGGTGTAGAATATAACCATAGAATGAGAATGCGGCTAAAAATAAATGCTACCTCACGCGAGCAAACACCCCTGCTATACATAGTTCCAGGTGAGCAAAACCTAGCACCTAGTACGCCCCCATTGTCAGGGTAACGACGACACTGCTGGCAGCAGGGCAGTAGAGCTGGCAGTCTGGGCAGGAGTATTGGCTACTCAACCGGTTAGACTGTTTAGGTGCTCAGTAAACACCAACGTTGTCGATAAAATTGGCGATGACCACCTGGTCAGTTAGCGACCACTACGAAGTCAGCTAATACTCTTGGGCTAGTGCAGATGAGTATGGTCACAGTAGACAGTGATACGCTGTTATTGTTGTGTTGTTGATAACCACGGTTGAAACTTTAACAGAAAGAAACCAGTATTAAAACTGTTTTGCTGCTTTGCGCGTTCTTTCATTCTCGGGTACAATACATAGTTATTTAGAGCGTATTTGATAAATGGTTTGTATTTTTCTTCGTATACTAATTTGAAATGTGGTTTGAATATACCATGCTAAGTGGAGTTTTTTTAGCATTGCGAAAGAATTTATTTATATTAAGCTCCTGATGTACTCGCAAGCCCTACACGTTTAAGGCCACAAAAAGGGGCCTTAAAAACCCCAAAGCCTATTATGTAATATTACATCCGGTGTTCTACGATACTGGATCTTCTTAAATTGGGATAAAAATTCGAATTATTAAGTGACAAGCTAGGGCAGTAGATAAAATGATATACATAGTATGATGATTATTGATTCCGATTATTATTATTCAATGGGAATCAACTCTACTACTTAAAACTTTGATGGGTTTTCTAAGATTCTTTCATGACATCGTCAATGTTGTATGCCATACAACATACATTCTTTGCGGCAAAGAAGTAACGATATAGGGACTACCAACAAGACACAAAAACATGAGAATATACACTGAAATATACTCAAGTCAACGACAGGCAATCGAAAATAATCTATCAAAGGAGATAAAAGACCTTTGTCAGTGAGAAGTGAGATGGGAAAGAATTCACTACTTAAGCTGGTGATTCGATAGCTTGATCGGATGCGCACAAGCCATCGAGTTTAAGCCCCAGTCCGGCCCTTTCTGAGATAAACAAGAAACGATCAGACAACTTTGGATTCACATGAATGGAGCCTTCAAGCAATTTTTCTTAAAGATTAACAAATATGTGAGACTCACCTTTGACTAAACTCTTCAAGCCTCGTCTTGGTACGTCCACAGCATCAGTTCGAGCACAAGTACTTGCTGTCAAGCAGAGACAAAGAAAAGATAGTTCACACAAGCTAAAACAAGAGAAATTAAAAGGGAAAGCATGACGTTTCTGAGTAAATATCAAACCTACCATTTGGATCTTCTGGAATAGATGAAAATTCTCTTTGATTATACACGTCTAATTCCATTTGCTTTCGTTGTATAAATTTGTTTATTCTTCTCTCGATCTAAGGATTATAAAATTAACAATAACTCAATGGTAAATGAATAATGAACAGCCTAATAATGCTGAATACTTCTATGTGGTTTTAGGTCGCAAATCTATGATAATCTATTGAATAGCTTTGAAGTAAAATAAATTTGTAACTTTACCGCCCTCTTGAACAAGACAACGATCCATCCGCGAATTTTCGACCTACAAGGGCTTAGCTATGCGACAAAATGAGGAATACTTATAGCATAGTTGA
>JANTCA010038239.1:0-20110 GCA_024741275.1 Chironex yamaguchii
CTATTTCTATTGCACTGGATTACAAAGAAATTGAGGCAAGCACACAAATACCCGTTTTTGCCTAATTTAGGGGTGCTGAATTCAAATCCGTTTTTACTCATCACCTCTAGTTTTTTAGATATGCATAGTGTGCATTTTGTGCATATACGGTACATACGATCAATATCAATTATTATCATTATTATTATTACTATTATTATTATTATTATTATTATTATTATTACTATTATTATTATTATTATTATTATTATTATTATTATTATTACTATCAGCAGTTTTCGACTGAATAACTTGCAACATTTTTCCAGTATTTCCGTTCTTCTATTTCCAGGTCCTGCTTCTCAAGACCAGTGTTTCTCTTTTTAAAACCTGGAAAGGTCAAAGTGCTGGTCCTTCGATTAGAGACTTCAATTAGTGATCGCGTTACATCACTGGGCGTTCTTTAGTAGTGCCTTGGAATCCGCATTATTCTTCTAGCTCTGCTATAATTTGCTTCACTATGTCTTATAAGAATATTTTAAGTCGCTGAGTAACCGCTTCCCAACAGAAGAATCATGTTTCTACGCTACCAAAGTTACAAGATATACAAAACAAAGAGCAAAATTCATCTGTCTTGTTAAATGTTTTTCCTCTAATCTTAGTATCCAACGTCACAGTCCTTCCTATACTTACGTCGATGAGGTATAAGCAGCCAAAGATAAAAACAGCGTACTTACCAGAGAGTGTAAAAGAACCAAAATGGATAATAGAAAAGATGCTTCTGTGGGTAGTGCTTTAAAGTAAAAAAAGTACCATAACAAAACCACACCCATCCCTAAAGGAGAGGAAGAACTACATTATGTTAACCTGGAACAAAAACTCTTTTTAAACAAGAGTGATCTTAAAAGAACACACATCATGAGAAAAAAGTAAATTTAGGTGATATCTTTCCTCGGATATGAAACCTGCCAAAGTGATGTATAAGCAATAAAGTAATAAAATAAAGCAAATTTGAAGGGTCAAAGTCCAACTTCCCACCTATTCAAAATGGACGCGTTTACCCGGAAAGGGTCTATTGTCAATGAAATACTGCAATTCCACGTCACCATAATTAGTCTCGTCACATTCTACAAAGTTTACTTGGTGCTGCACACACGTTTTTTTGCGACAGGATGCTGTAAAGAAACCAATGGATCCCCCATACACTGACCCAAACAAAATTCTTTCCCGTTTAGAGGAAATCAATATTATTGGCTTAAATGGTAAACGTACTAACGTCAGTATGGATAGTCTCAAACCTGCTGTTGTCGATAACTTCCTCCCCTACTTCCACCACCATGGCTCCGTTAACTTCTCCGGAGGAAAATTACCTTACTTTACGTTCAAGACGTCGAGTGCATTGGTATCCAAACATTTGCACATGCATATATTCATGACTTTGTCATTTAGCGTTTTAAAATTAACTGTTACTTTGATTATATACTTGGTCTTACTAATTTCTACATATATTTACCGTTCACTCCACCCGTTTTACTCTCCAAGGTGAAGCATCTGAAGTGTCACTACTCAAATTGACGCAAGTAACATCTACTTGCGACATCACACCTCTGAAGAATAGTTAAAAAACAAGCCTTTCTTGTTAAAAAATAAATTTTTACATGAATGAATCGACTTACTATGGTCCTTAAAACGCACAAACCAACACCAGCCGGGCTTTCGTACAAGTAAAGTACTTCTCCTGGATCAAACGCCTAAAAGTATAACATTACCCAGAGTTAGAGAATGTAACTTCACTCGACCTGTATTCAAAAACTTGTAATCGTAAATATGAAAAATTCGAAATCAAATTTTGGCCCGTCGAGCAAGCATCGATAGCCTGAAAATCTTTCATGGAGATCTCAATACCATAAAATGTTATTACTTTGTTCTGACCTCATAACAACGTCCCTATACTCTTTCTCGCAAAAACGATACTACACTTACACTATCTGCATTAACTTTTTTGTCGGGGACTGGTACTTGTAAACCTTCAGACATTCAAAGATTTTGACTATAAATATCGCAAACAGCATCTTCCAAACTGGTGTTAAAACGTAAAACAAACAATCTAGGCATTTCAAATTACAATGCATACCTTTGCCTCATAAACAAACAAAGAAATGTATGCCACAGTGTACAAGGTGCAAAATATACCAAGTTTGACTTGGCCACTTGAGCTTATTCGACCCCTAGAAAAATGGAAAACAAAGAAAATTACTAACAACCAGAAAAAAATTCACCATTTTAAATCAGGTAGGTAGGCCCTGTCAGTCGGAAAACGGCCTGGGAAACTTACTAAGCCAGGAAAAAAACCCTCGAAAAGTGAAGCACCATGATCACAAATTATCTTCCTACTCCTGCTGTCTACAAAAATTATTTGTCTCCTTAGCCACGTCACCTATGGCGGTGTATCTAAGATTTAAGCTGTTGTGAATCCGAGGTACCATTAATTTTCAAAGTCGGTATATGTATGTACTACCAAAACGTTTGCGTGGAAAGACAAATTTCTCTGCAGGTATAAAGCCAAGTCAGTCACAAGTCCGAAATTTGGGTAAAACAGAACGTCATACTAAAAAACAAAACTGAACCCCTTAAACACCAATTCCCTCATCATCCCCTTAATCATCAACACTTCGCGCTCCAAAAACAAAAATATAGCAAGTATTTGGGGCTCCGTCATAGATCACCACTGAAAACTCTCGATCGAGCTAAGCTTATCAGAAAGAGAGTTTTTTAAAAAAATCGGCGGAGGCATCTCAAAGTTCAAGTGTCACTCTCTACATAGACTTCTCCTTTTTTATTTCTACTAATATTCTGATTGACATTCTTGTGTCTTTCATGGCCATTCTGCATATTTAAATTAAAGACACATAGGTAGTGTATTGAAATAACAGCCTAATAAGTACAGATTTCCATAGTGGACTAAATGACTAAAAACATAGCCTCTACGCGTGGATCTTTCCATAGGCCTCGATAAGTGATCTATACTGTGAAATTGTGTACACGTAAAATAACGTCACTGTCCGTAACAGGAGAAAATTCTAATAGAAGCCGTTTGCAGAAGACATTCACTCGCTTACTCAGATGCTCTTGAATAGACATCACCTCTAATTAAAGGCATATAAAGCTGGCCTCTGCCTAGAGTGGACTCGTTCGAAAGGGGTCACTTCACATTTACATTAGAGAGCACATCAGAGAGAAATTAAGCATTACATAGAGTATTTGCAGAAAGTCAGTCCAACAGTTCCATTTGTATAGCATTTGCACAATACGCACAATAGTTCAACTTTAAGACCAGCCAATCATAAACAAGAAAGGATAAACAGAGAAACAGTGAAAAAACGAGCTCTTTCCACTTACAGAGTACTGTTTTAATGTAGACAGACTGCAATACGCTCAAATGACAGGACGATCTAGATGTCCCAATTATCCGAAAATTCTCGTTCTTATACATTTGTAAGTTTTGATCGAGATTGTTCAACTGACCGAATTATCTAGATCCTCTCTGCATAATGCTACAACTAGTTCACAATTTATACTTTTCCTGACTGTAAACAAGTATGTCCATTTTCAAGAAGACATTGATATGATATATTTGAAAAGGTTGGATCGTCATCTTGTACATGGGAGTTGGCAAAGTCTAGCTTCAATTCTGCGTTTTATTATTCAAAGAACAATTATAGAACAAATACGAAAATCACAAAACCTAATACCTAGTTACAGTCCATCCTTTTGCCAAAAGGATTAACATAACTAAGAACACTACATCCCCCACCGAATGGAATCCACGTTCTGTAAAGACAAAACAAAGGAAATAATTAAAACAGAGAGGAAACAGGATTAGGAATTTCAACAAGAATAAACATTTCTCAAATCTATTGCAAAAATTCACCAAGGTTTCATTCAAACATAACTATATGATTCACATCAGGTTCCCACACTTAAAGTATACAAACGAAATCTATTTTTTATTATGTATACATATGTATATCTAAAACATACGGATTTCGGTGGACTTCGCGATAGGAGGGGAAAAATACTGGGTACACCCTCATTAGTTATAGCTATTAAAAACAAACCTTATTCAAGCGACAAGTGTGAAAAATACGAGACTCAACTTTAAATAATGGTTTGATATTAAAAAGCTAATCCAACACAAATCATAATAAACCTAGCTAGATATTAAAATCGGGATCCGTGCACAAACATATTCATGCTACAAAGATAATCAAGGGTTACAACTAATAAAAACCATAGACAGAATTATCCCAAAACAAAACGTAAACGATGTTTTATAGCGGTCAACAAAAACGTAATTTCAACATGCTTCTTGTAAGCGCAAAATCACAGGTTCCAAGACTAAGAACCCGTACGCCATTTGTGATTTGAAAGCTGCCTAGCTAACCAAGTAAGGTGTTGGGCCTTCAATCGAGAAACTTCGATTTCCTAGGTGAAGTGCTTGCTTGATACCTTAAATAAAATTATCTTCTCCGTATTTCTGTAACTTAAAATATCAAACGAAGGGAAAATGAGAATTCAAAAAAAAGATCCATTCCAAGTTTGCATCATCACTATGGCAGGATTTCTGTCATTAAAATCGTTGATTGTTCCGTTTGCTTCGTTTGACATAGCCATTTTCGCTTGGCACCTGCGACTGTCACTAAATTATGAACTGATAAGCTCTGTGATAACGATCCCCCTACAACAACATTGTCTGAAATAACTAACAATTATACCGCACCCATCGTGAAAATAATACCAGCTGCAAAGGATTACGCTAATTATAAAACTCAAATTTAACGTTGTAGGTTTTGAGTGGTCTCCGTCAACCAAGAGACTGCTATCATATGTTTCAGTAACGAAACCCTTATTTGAGTACAAAAACCTAAACGGTATATAATTGCAATTTCAAAAATATTAGATCTTCTAGTGCTAATGTGTCGTCAGGTGTACGGGATGAAAAAGTATTTATTGGATGGCTCTCCGTACGAATTCAATGTAATATAGTTTGCACTGTCTAATACCAGAGTTAGCTACCATCGTCAGCCCAAAGCCATCAGCAAAACGCAATGCCTGCCATTCAGAAAAGCTAATAAACCAATTAATTTTGTTTTGTCTCTTGCTAACTTTTTCAGATATTTTTGTTTCTTACGTTTCTTTTACTGTGCACACACCGTTTTTATCATTTTCTTTCCAGTTTTCACGTTGGGATTCTAGCCACTCTACATTATCGTACTTTCAAAGTCAGGGTCAAGCATGTTATTCTTAACTTGTTTTTTTCAACATAAAATTAGACAGTGACCACGTGTGTCAGATGTGTTAATCTTTTTGCAAAGTAAATGTTCCTGTCTACAAATCTTTTAGTGCACGTCCAAATTTAAAAAAGGGTATGGGCTCAAGTTTGGTTACTAATTTCTTGCGGTTGACTACTTCTTTCTATTTGTTTTTGGACGAACAATCAAAATGACACCCCTGGATTATCGTTTACTTTGAAGCAAATTTCACGGCATTGTGATGCAAGTGAAGATGCGTTTTGCTTTAATAATTCGTTATTTTAATACCGTTCGTAACAACAATCCAGGATGCCTAAAGGAATTTCACGGCGTACAGCACATGATATTTTAAGATATATGGGGTACCTTCTGAGTTTAAAGTGGAGTATTTTTCTCGCTTTCTTAAAAAAATAGGCATCTCTCCTTTAGTCCTTCCTACCTTCTTCGTCTATTCTTAGATAGACCAAGAATGAGAGGAAAGAGTGCAGAGCGAAGTTATGCATTCTACAGAAAACCATAAAAGACCAGAACAGGAAAAATTAACAATTCAGGGTTCTCTGGTGGAAGTTCAAAGCAGTTGCCACGATTAGTCACCACAATGATTGGATATCCGTTACCCCAATGGATTTTACAGTTTGTTGAAATGCAGTCCAGAGGCATATTGTGTCTATGCCATACGAGGGTGTAAAATTAGATCAAATTCCACGTATTATGCCACCAATAATAAATACGTATGCAGATAGATAGCCTCCATGTATTCCAAACCTATCCACACATTCCAATCACATTCCAAACTCTTATATTTAAATGTAAAAGTGATTGAGACACACAAAAACTTAAAACAATTCAACCTACCTAGCACTTTAAGTGCTCGTTTAGGATGACCCGTTTTACCGTAATTAACATAATATGATACGTCAAGAATAAGTGACATCACTATAGTAACAAACAGAAAACAAAATTAGACAGCAAGAAATCATTAGTGCAGTAGATGACAAAAAAGGATAACCGAACACCAATTAATATCGCTATAAAGAGCGAAGATTGTGCGGAACACAACCAACTAAACTCAAATTATTTCAACAAGCAATTTTACAACTGTTAGCGAAGCTTCCTTCCTTTCATGCCAATAGCTCTTTCCTTTACCAGACAATGACAGGTTAAAAACACGGGAGCTGGAGGTTCATGGACCAAATTTGATAAAGGTGGCACTTCATTAAGGGAATTAAGAGCAAGAAAAGTCTAAATTTTGTTAGACGCTAGGATGGATAGCACACCTGTCTGTACAACCGGAAGGCATATCCATGAGGAGATGTGGGGTTGGCCAAGTTTTGAAAACTGGGTCCACATGATTCTCACAAATGCAATAAAATGATTTTAACAGTTTACGAAGCTCTGTTCTACACAATTTCCTTGGGGCAAGGAACCCTGCCACCCTACTTTTTATGCACTGCATAAACCTCTGAAGGTATAGGATTAAGGTATAATATAAGAGGGGATCATACATACAGTGTAGACTTGGTGCATTTCGCTTGCGTGCAACAAGGAATGTGAACAAAGTAACATGTCATGATCGTTTGCATATTTTAAAAAGGAACAATAATGCACAACAGATCAGATTGTAGATTGTACCATAATTGGTATATTGTGTACAAGTCCTACGCAAACCGCAATCTATAACAGTGACAATATGAAATACAGATAATCCCACTACTTACATTCAAAAGCAACAGACCATAAAAATAGTTTATATGTGTAATGGAAAAGTTGTCTTGTCTTCAGAATGCCTAGAAGGTATAAGAAAATCAACACCATTGGCTTCTCAAACTGCTATAAGCATTTTGATTGGTCGTCTTCATGTAACTATGACTTGAATTTGCCGGAAATATGACGTTTATGTAGCTCTTTTTAGTGTCCTAGTTATGCAGCATTGGGTGCGGCAGTTGTATTTGAACATTTATATGTAGGGACGAAAGCGCTTGTTCGCGAAGCACGAACAATCAAGATTCAATAATCAAGGCATAGCGTTCCAATTTCACCAGTTTATCTTGTTGTCAAGAGCTGCACGGCTTATATAATTAAGAACCAGTTATGGAATACGAAATTATAACGACATCGCCAGTTTCTTAGACCCCGTTTACATTGGAAAGGATCCGTACCAGAACGAGCACATATAGGCTTTCCGTTTACACTGGAACTGGTGGATCCGTATCGATATGGATCTGCTATCTGTACTAGTTTGGGATCGCTTTCCAAAGTGTACCAGTTTGGATCCGTTCCAGTTGAGGCCCAGTGTAAACGGCTGGAACGGATCCACACATGTACTGATTGATTACAGGACAATCTTTTTTTTTTTGCCTGGAAGCTGATTTTAAAAAAGATAACTATGCGTTACCTCGGCGACAAAGGTGGCAATTGAGTCGAACTTTTCTGGTACAGTTCCCAGTGTAAACGCCGACAAAAATCGTTACGGATCCGAAATGGATCCGTACCAGTGTAAACGAGGCCTAAAGCTCGTCTAACGTAGAGTAAGTGACGTCAAATTCTGTCTAGGCTGGGGCTCAATCAACTAACAAAATAATTGTCTTTACGACATAATCCATAACACAACCAACACTGAGTTATTAAAATAAAAGATTTCATAATAACTATCTTGAGGTAAAGAGGACTATAAGTATGCTGTGTGATTGATATATATTCCTCCTACTCGGCCGAGAGATAAATTACTTTTGAATTTACATAAAGTTGTTTTGTTGCTCATTAGTGAGCACCACTGCTTATGAAAAACATGCTTGGTTAGTAAACAAGGAGCTTCAAATAAGTAGCCTATGCTATGTCTATGCTGAGGATACTCCACAAATAAAAATAAAAGAATCAGATATTAAGCCCATATTTGTTTTAAGTTGAAGCTTATATGTAGGTACGTTCTTATTCATGCTTTTGATCATTCGTACTGTATTTCAAAATAACTAAAGCAGATCTGATACTGCAAGCATATACACGGTCGCTGTCTACCGTCCTCAAGAGTCAAAATAGAACATCGTCCTATCACTTGACGCTGTTCGTACGAAAACTGCTCGCTAAAACCAAACTCGTAACCTATTTCTGCCACTAATGGCCGCATATTACGACCAATACATTAACACATAGGAAACAGATACGTACTTGCTAATACTAAAGCAGCTCCCAGCATGAGCAAATAAACAATAAGGTAGCAGATATCTGGTTGTAATATATCTATAAAGAAAATAGATCAAGGATAATGCAAGGAATATTCACTCAAATTTACAATACTTTCTGGGTCCCAGGCTGAATCTTTATGGTACTGATCGCATACAGCCAAAGCCTTTTTGGAACCGTACGGTTGTCATGCAATCATTATCATGTTTATATTAAATATTATCATCATTACCGTCGTGGTCAAATATCTAATCATATCAGTCCGGGTAAAAAATGCCTCCTCATCGTCATAACCAACATAATAATGATGATCATGATGATGATGATCATTATTATTATTGTTATTGTTGCTACATGTACCATACTTATTAAAAGGATCATCATCCTCATTGTTACATCACATTCACCATCACCGATTGCTGATGGGTAGTGGCAACATGGTAACTATGATGATAATGACGATGACGACACGTACGCATTATTTTACCCCGGCTGATATGTACTGATATATTTATTTAACATTTCAAATGTAGTTCTATCAAAGAGGCTTTGGGAAATAAATACACGTAAATGATTAACTAAATCCAAAGGTTTCCAAAAATTCATTACTTCTTTCATCCGCTGAGAAATGCCTTGTCCAAAATGTATCTCCATTGGTCATAACAAACCTGTATTTAATCTGGACCCCCTGAAAATCAAATGAAACAAGCATTTTGTTCACGATGGCACTGTACAGATGTTCTTGACTCACAAACTAGCTTGGCTGGTGTTTACTTTCCAAGACGTAAGTACTTGCAATGGGGAAAAATACCTACATCACAAGATGCTGCCATGTTGTACCAATTGGCAGAAATTACTAACATCAGAACATACTATCAAGTAATCTCAATTCGCACCAATAGCGTGTGGCAGTCGACGATGGTACACTATACCATTAGGCATCAACATATCAAACGATGACTAATGCCAACCGTGTATGTAAGAATTTAAGATACTGTAATAAATATACTATCTTCTGTGCATAGTGATGCATTCTGTGTACCAATATCGATTCCGGCAGTTGGTTTGTAGGTTCGGTCACTAGAAATACCTAGTCTTGAATCCATGAATTTAAGTTGCTGCTTGCATTGCATTGGCATTTTATCACTATAATCTACTTGACAAAAGAGACATCCGCATAAAAAGGTCAGATATTTCATTCATTTCTCTGTACATGATCTATAATAGCACAATTTCATCTGCTATTTTAGATCATACATGTGAATGAAGTTTCGTCAATGTCACATAAAACTGGTGACAGCTACTTTCGACGGGATACAACAGGGAAACAGTTTTGATATATTAGGGAACTATCTCCACTATCTCCACGAATAACTAATTCAGGGTATAATCAGAATCATAAGATCTGCCAGCGAAAACAAATCTTGTGAAAGAATAAAGGGCATTAAAATACCTCCGGCTTCCCACAATTTGCCAAAACGACGTACCACCATCGTGATCGACTTGAAACAAACTCCCTTCCACCTAAGAACGAAACAGACGTACAGATATGTAGAACATACTGTTACAATTACCACGCAGTGTACTCCCGCTAAAAAATTTATATGGATACTTGAGCTCTCTAACTATTGACAATACACGAATAGAAGTGGTGACCAGTTATATCAAACTTTAATAAATCACAATCTAATAATTACTTCTGTCCCACGACTACGGTCTTGTAGTTCTCCAGTTTACAGATTCATCGTTTTCTTCTCCGAAAGGGCGTTGTCACAACTTCTTTATTTGTTAAATTCCACATAGACGACATCACATTCTTATGAATAATTTACAATCAAACACAAGTAGCCAAAATAAAGAGAAAATACTTCTAGGGCCTTTAAATTCTAATTTTTGAATCTGCGAAAACAGCATAAATGCCATCGTTTCTAGTCAATAGATAACACAATTATTGTGATGTTGAATATTCATTATAAATGCACGATTAATTACAACTAATAATACAGTAAATCGCTTTGGTCTAACAAATGTTACTGAGATTGTCAACACAAGTTCAACAATTTAAAAATTGAAACGAATATTTCATGATGTTAGTTGTTTTCCAACTGTCGGCTTAGATCCTAAAATTATTCTCATTATCTTGCAAGAGTTAGTTATGGCTATAATCATGAAGTCGTAAGGCAGGCGGTGGTCCGTTGACCAGCTGTCTTTTAAGCGAGTTTTTTGTCTCCTTGAACCAACAGAGAGCTCGTAGTTGCAGTTTGTATAAACCAGTGTTAAGGGATGCCTCCCATAAAACTCAGCTGTGCCTTGAGATTTAAAAACGACTTTCTTGAAACTTTTTCTTGAGTCCTACGTTAGAGTGATATCCAGTAAATGCATTAACAAGCATGCAAATATCACCAGATTTCAAAATTTTCGGGGCTCTCCCGTATCCTTGTTTGTGGCCTCACAGTGCCCCATCAGCAAAGCTCCCTCGCTACTGTAGGTCAGTTTTTTGGGGATTAAAAAAGTCTTTAGAAACTAAAACAAGGAGCATTTGTTTAAAATACTTAAACATTGCCCATCACATTAATGACATCGGTAATTGGCTACACAACTGAAAACGTACCTCGGCACACAACCTTGTCATTCTCAAAGCTACAACCGCTATGAAATTCTCTCGGGTCTAGCTTTAAGACCTGATTATTCTCTGGAATTGTCACGGCAAGCTTGTCTTCGCACTGTAAAGGATCAATCAATCGTGTAACTTTACAACATAATTACCTTCTAAGACGACAGTTGTTGCTTTTCACTCAACAATTGACAGAAAAAATTCCTCTAAAAATAATGCAACGCCTAGAAATAACACAAGTCACCAAGAGACAGTATGCAGACAATTCCATCTTGAAACAGATGTAACCAAACAAAAGATATTAGATTCGACAGCACATCACAGTGTAAATCTTCTAAAGTAAATGTACCGTTTGAAGCTGATACTACTGTACGGGGCAACACGGTAAAATCAAGAGACAAGCCGCTTTCTTCCTCCTTCTGTGAAGGTATACTGATACAGTCAGTTTTTGGGGATAGCCGATCGAGCGGAAACAGCCTGAAAAGGGTGACCTAGGACAAACTATAATGAGTGACAAGAATCGTTGCAAATTGCTGTCGTCCACGTCCAAGATGGTGGTGACGGCGAAGTTCATTCTCCCCACTCAGGAGCAAACGCTGTGTCTGCTCCATTACGATGTATCCAATCAACAAATTTGATGTCACTTGAATTCCATCAAAGGGCAAGTTTCCCTGGTTAAAGTGACACTATAACGTTCATTTTCCCCTGATATCGTCTCACGAGTGAGTACTCTCGAATGAGTACCATGAAGAACTATGGGGATAATGTATATCCCTGTAGAACACCCGCTAATAGATAGACGAAGCCGTTGACAACTCAGTGAACAGTAGCTACAAACACCAGGAGTGACTGCATTATTTTTTAGTTCCATGTTGATAGTTTTTGGCATCCTTTTTCTGACATAGTCAATTCCCATCAAATCAACAAAGATAAGTTTATACTGCAAAAGATTTAATTCTGGGCCAAAACTACAGACATAATTTTGAGTTTTAAATTGCTCGCATGGATATGTAAACAAAAAATAACACATTATCTGATAATAATTAAAAGTATTACATAATAAAGTCACAGGGGAAAGAGTTGCAAAGAAGATACGTATATATATACATATAGCATAAATAGTGCTGTCTTCACCGGCATAAAGTGCTCTACGTACAAAGTACAGAGCTTAGATAGCAGAATTGCAGAAGTTAAGCAAAGAAGTAATGTTATGAATATGACAACCGGATCTTCTAACCCGGGTCACAGGACTGTAAAATTTCCCTACTGAGCTGAAAACTCTGGTGGTTAGAATCATGAGACCACCTTGTCTTTTTTCACGTATCTAGTGACAAACGAAGATAAATGGAATACTTTTAGACCTTTCATATTCAGCTGTTTAGCTCACCAAATAGGCATCACATTTGCAGTCATGAGATCTGGGTTCGACGCTCTGGTGGTTAAAAAAATAGCTTTATTTCTGTCCCGAACACAAGAACACCCCCTCTACTTCTTCGTGGATCCTATTATAGTTGGTCCCTGCTTTGAAAAAGGTAAACTGACAATACTTACCTTCCCTGCAGCTGGATAAACCTTTGGCCATTGTGTATCATAGTACAAAACTGCCTTCTGACAACATAAAGACTACGAAGAACAGAAAGCAAAAGTTTTAATTAACATCTAGAAACGCAAGAAAGGAGTACTAACTGCCAAAATCAGAACATGAGCAATGACATAGTCTTCCAAAACTCATCAGAACTATGCCAAGCATTTGTAAAATAAATGTAAGGCAAATATTTTACTATGCTACTTTAAAGTACATGTCTTGCAGCTCAAAAGTTTCTTTAACAATGAATTCCTATTTCAAACTGGAAGTGCAGAAATGGGCAGCAGGTTTATTGTCAATTATGCATATCTGTGTAGGTTTCCTGGACAAAGAGATAACGGAAACATACAATGGTAATATGTGCGATCTTTGCTATCAATATATCGATGATGATGCTGGAGATACTACCTTACCATGAGATGACACTGAACACTTCCTAGCCTATGTTGACAAGTTCCATCTGCTAATGAATACAGGTGGTCTATCTTTGAAAATTGTGTCCTATTTCTTGGCCTACATCTTCTTACTACAACAACCTGACACAAACAACTACATTTACTATGACTACTCCTGTCCCCAACACAACCAAAAATCTATTCCTTCCTCCTAACTCATACAACTACATCGCATCTGTTGACACAAACTTAATTTCTGGAGCAAAATGAAAGACAGCTGTTTTGCACGTCTTCCAGGCCAGAGGTCATCCCAACAAAAACATGCTAACTCATGCCACTGTCTTAACGTGGACTTTACTTTTCATTGAATTTCAAATCCACATTTGTTCTTTTTTGCAGTTGATTGACTTGTTTCTTCATTCAGACGTGCATTTTCCTTTCCTAGGCCTTCTTTATGTCTATGTCTTTCCATTGATGTATTTAAATTCCTTCTATGCTAGTTTAGTCCCAGTACTTCTCACCCAAATTAGCATATTTGCATGGAGCAACTTAGGCTTTCTAAGAAGCCTTCAGTCAAAAGTCAAAATAAATTGCGCAAGCACCTCCCTTCAAAAATTCCATCATGTCCGCCTATACCAACATAGCTGCACTAAGTGGGAGCCGACCGGGCTTGAACTGATAACCCTTAGACTCAAAAGCCAACACTCAAACCTCTGTGCCATCAGGGCACAAAGGTTGGTGAAGGACTTCCAAAGTCCTTGGCATTACTAGCCAGAACCCAGCAGTTAGTAAGGGGAAATTCATTATTTTTTTCTGTGTCACGTGGGATTTTATGAATTGTAGAGAAGTATTTTGTTTATATGGCAGCACGGTGCAACACGTTTGTTTCTTTTGTTTAGCATCGAATGTCCAGGCCAGCATACAATAAAAGACTTTTCCTTGAGGCAAAGGAGGCACCCTTTGTTTGCGGTACTGTAAGCAGGAGATTGTGTACTTAAAGTTCTTGTCTTTCGGTGTCTAAATGTGCTTACTGAGTTCATGTTATGTCTAAATGATGTAGTGTGGTTGCAGTATCTCAAATTCAACAGGGCATTGAAAACATTTTTCTCACATGTACCATAATGATTGATTAAATGTCGTGGTGCTTCATAAAGTTCTCAAGTTTTTAGGTATGGTATTTACTCAACTTAAGTGCTTAATCGAGTAGTGGCGCTTATTTCAAAGATTGTTAAAAATGCTTAACTTTTTAGTGTAATTAGAGCCAAATAATGTTTTAACTTGATGGTTACAGGTCTGACTTTAACAAAATTTATTGCCAGGCAGGGGCCTATACAACAATATTAAAAGTGGATGGGTCAACAATTGAATATTCACTATTGATCGTCACTAAATGCTCTAAAAATCCTTCTCCTTACAGTTTCTTGTTTGCTTATTTTTTCAATTAACTATATTTTCACTCTTTTTTGCTTAGCAAAAAAGTGGGGCCTATGTCCCTGCTCCCCACATTGACACAGCTCCTATTTCTTGTACCTACGTTATAGGGAAAGCACTCAATTTCTGAGACATGACACTTTAGAATAAAAATCTAACTACACTACGGTCATTCAGTGTCAATGTCATCATCATGTTGCTATCAGTGTCCAGGACTTGGTGTGGGTCATTGGCATCTTCCACATCAGATTCTGTTATGATCTCAAATAGATTCTCATCTGGCCCTAACAAAACCGATAACTCAGATTTCAGCATTTCTTTAGCTTAAACACAAGACTCTCCATCTCAGAAACAAATGATTTGTCATTATCTGACCCATCGATGGCAAGTTGAGTCTGCACCATGGAAACGATTTCTTAATCAAGTTGGTAGACATATCCACCCATGATGCTAAGATCCAGTGAATCACAGTTTTCCATGGTGGTGCACTCAAATTTTTATGAACACCGTTCCTAGTGTACTTATTGTAAATAAACAAATAGGTGCTACAGAGCCTTTTCAACTGTGGTGCTTATTTAATTTTATTTGTCAAAAGTGCAGCATTTGTTTGACAAAGGGACTTAATCAAGTAGTGGAGCTTAATTGATCATTTACAGTATGAGATTTTCAGTGCTAATGCTCTTGGTCAACAAAGCAACTATACTTGTTACTGGGATTTCACACTTTATCTTTGATCCAACCTATTCTGTGAATAGTCACTTTTAAAACAAGTCCATCTGTCTTTTGAGAACAATGACAGACCTTGGACACACTTTTAATTTTTTGTACTGTATTTCTGGCCGATCTGGACTTTCTGTTTTAGCAGTTGTGTAAAAAGAATCTCCCTAACAGATATCTCTGGTAGAAGAGTGATTGTAGAAGTTTGAAGTTGAGGCACTATGCACATGCACACATTCACTGACTGATCTGATCATTCAATTTTTGTCATCTTGCCCTCTAACAAGGGGACTGGAAGAAGAACACTATGTTTCACTAACATAGAAGTGGAGTAATCCTTGAATTAAGAGGAGTGTTTAAAACACTACTTGGCACCAATAAAGCACAAGAAAATGAGAATTAAAACAGAGATCAAACTGTACATTTTAGTCCATAAATCTTAATAATGCTTTCTGGACCCATTGATTGTAAAGTGCCTCACAAATGATTTGCGTTTAACATTCTTCTTATTACTAAGGAGACTAGGGGCAAGTTTGGTAAAACTCATCTATATAGTATCAATAGCCCAACATGAAAAAATATTATTTGTCCCCAAAGTTCTATCCTTGGTCAATGATACAGCCATTATAAAAGTAATGTAAACTAATAAAACACTTCTTCACTTACTTTGGGATACTCAAAATAGTACTGAATAGCTCCCAACTGGTTCCTATAGCAGTAACGTGCTATGAAAGTCCAATCCTGAAAATTGTAAATGAAAGAGAATACAAAGTAACGTAATATGAACTGGTAAATGAGGCATTCCTATTTATTGCAAGCTATGCCCTGTAATGAGCAGGTAACTGCAAAATAGGATTTAATCTTCTTCCATTAGTTTAACTTTTGAGTAATGTGCACTAATGATGTGCAAAATGAGTGCATCCTTATGCATTCAACTAGATCACAAAAGAAAACGGATGGTCATCTTCGTAAGAAAACAACCAATCAATGTCATTATTGTCACCATCTTAAAGTGGAACTTCAATTTTTATTTCTTGTGATAAACAGAGGCCTTGTTAGTACAAAAACACATGCTTCTTGTAAGGGAATATGCCAGTAGACAGAAATCTGATAACATGAGGGGAAAATTATTGTTGTATAACTAATAGTCTTTTGACTTTTCCTATCAAGATGGTTATCTCACTAAGAAGCATATTGGATTTGCAGTAGTGAGGCAGGCTTGGAAGCACCAATGGTCACAATCAAATGTCCTACTCATACATAACTACCCTGTCTAGGTTTACATGAAGCTAATGGAATAAGCAGCGCCTGCATTGCACTTGTGGGTTAAAAAATCCAACCAAAAATACAATACTTTTGGTTTACACCTTATTATTTGCACAAGAAGCTTCTGAAATTAGATTGGTAGCTATCCAAATCCTAACAACTGATCAGGGGTACCAGTAGTTTGTGAAATGTTGTTGGTTATGCCCATTTTGCAAAACTGGTTAACTTTTTAGTTAAGTTCTATTATCATCTGAGTTTTGATTGTTAGAAGTGATGCTCAGTTTATATGTTGTTATTGTTTTGTTAATGTGCCATTTCCCACATTTTGTTACATTTTCCATGTGCTTCTATATCACGACATAATATGGTAACTACGTGTCTTGTTTCTTAGTACCTCTCGTATTTATCCCTCCATAATGAGTTTAACAGGTTATGGGCCCAGTAACCAGTGGCAAAACCTAACCTTCGATGGAGATGAAAGGAAATTTGTATTATGGGAGACAAAATTCTTAGGATATATGAAACTACGAAAGCTGAAAGATGTCCTAGTCAGTAAAGATGATGAAGTTGATCAAGAAACAAATGAAACAGCATTTGCTGAGCTAATTCAGTTTCTGGATGAACGTTCACTTTCATTAGTAATGAGAGATGCTCTTGATGATGGTCGAAAAGCCTTTCAAATACTGAGAGATCATTATGCTGGCCGCGGAAAGCCAAGGATTATTACACTGTACACACAGTTGACATTGTTGAAGAAAGGCCCGTCTGCATCGACAACAGATTCTGTGTTAAGAGCCGAGACAGCAGCAAATGCTCTTGAGAATGCAAAAGAGAATGTAAGTGATGGTCTTTTAATTGCAATGATTCTTAAAGGATTGCCTGATGCATATAAACCCTTTGTCGGTGTAATTACGCAATCTGACACCATCCAAAATTCCCAAAAATTTAAACAAGTTTTGCGAAATTATGATGACACTGAGAAAAGTAGAGCTGAAAAAGTTGATAAAGGTGCAAACCTTGTGTTAAAGGCGAAAGTAGGCCAGTCTAGAATTATTTGTTATAGCTGTGGCATAGCTGGACATAAATCCTCTGAATGCAAACAGAAAGCTGTTAAAAAATGGTGTAGCTACTGTAAATCATCCACGCATACCAACAAAGTTTGTCGAAAGCAAAAAGATAAGACAAAGATAAGGCACTATCACATGAAGATAATCAGCATAATTATGCATTTACTATTCGCAATGAAGACTCGATTCTGGCTTTGGATATGAATGATTTCCTAGTAGACTGCTGGGCTACAACTCATACAGTCAACAGTGATGAAAATTTCATATATGAAGATACTTCTTTCAACCCTGCAGACCACTTCATAGAATTGGCTGATGGAAAACGGTCAAATAATGTTGCAAAGAAAAGAGGAACAGTATCTGTACTCTTACGCTCAGCCAATGGTAGTACTGTGAAAGCAACACTTGAAAATGCTTTATACATACCAACATACCCCCAGTGCATTTTCTCTGTTCAAGCCACAACGCAAGGGAACTAAAGTAAAGTTTGAAGGTGACAGTGCAGTTCTGATAGCAAATGATGGTAATACTTTTCCCATTCAACAGCACGGTAATCTGTATTACTTATGTAAAACCTCTATCAGCGAGAGAAGAAATAAATCCTTGGAAATGTTGTAACGTTGAAGATGTAAAGAAATTAGAGCTAGTAGTACAAGGTGTGAAAATTACTGAAAGCAAATATTTCGATTGTGAAACATGTATCCTATCAAAGCAGACGAACAAATGAAATAGAGAGCCTGATATAAGAGCTACAAAGCCATTTCAATTGATCCATACTGATTTAGCTGGCCCTATTGATCCAACTGCAAAAGACGGTTTCTGGTATGCCATAATTTTCACCGACGATTACTCTGGATGTCTGTTTACTTACTTTATCAAAGAGAAATCTGATGCAGTCAAGGCAACAGAAAAGTTTCTAGCTGATATCGCCCCATATGGAATGTTAAAATGCTTAACTTCCATTCTGATGTATTCCCAACGGGGGAAGTAAAGCACCTTCACAGTGACAACAGTGGTGAATACCTTTCAGCTGAATTTAAATAGTTACTCATGAAACGCGGTATTAAGCATGAACTATCATCACCATACTCTCCCCATCAAAACGGCACAGCAGAAAGAAATTGGCATACCTTATTTGATATGTCCCGAGCCTTACTTATTGAATCAAAGATGCCAAAATTTTTATGAACCTATGCCATGATGGCTGCCACATACATAAGGAATGTTCAATGGATAAAGAATACCCCATATGGATCAATCACTGGATTGAAACCAAATGTTGCAAAACTACATGTTTTTGGGACAATATGTTACCCTTACCAGTAGAATGCGAATAAGCTTGAGCCGAGAAGTAAAAGAAGTTATTTTGTGGGCTATGATCGGGACAGTCCATCCTATCTTGCTTATTACCCTGAGACTAAGGCTGTAATGAAACACCGATTAGTGAAGTCTACCGAGAAATTTCAACCGACTTTACCATTAGCAGACCTTGAACCAATACCAGATGTTCCCGGTCTTCAACAGCCAAGCATACCATCAGACGAAGCTACACTAACAGATGAAACAGTAGAGTCAGACAACTAGGTACCCCAAAAGAAATCACCAGACTCCAAACTACCTCAATGATTATGATCTGACATATGGAGATGAGACAAGTGTCTCTGTAAATCACCTTGATTTTTGCTATATGCTAGATGTACCTCAGTCATACGAAGATGCAACATACTGTGAAGATGCTCCAAAGTGGAAAATGGCAATGGATGCAGAAATCCAGTCACTTGTAAGCAGCAATACATTCAATGAAGCTGAGCTGCCTTTGGACAAAACACTAGCTCAGGGAGATTGGTATATGCATTAAAAGGAGACCATGAGAAACCTGTTCACCAATGTCTAGAATCAAATCATTAAGAGCCCTAGTACAAATAGCAGTACAAAATGACTGGCTTTTGCACCAAATGGACGTAAAATGTGCTTATCTCCATGCCCCAATCGATCAAGATTTCTACGTAGAGCCACCAATTGGATACAAATCAGGTTGTAAAGTATGGAAATTGAATAAACCGCTTTATGGTCTGAAGCACAGTTGCCGAAATTGGTATTCTGTTCTACACGATTACCTTAAAGAACTAGACTTTGCTCAGTCAAGTGCCAATCCATGTGTGTATACAACCAGAAATGAAAGAGGAACAGTCATTCTTCTTGTTTGGGTTGACAATATAATCCTTTGTGCCAGTAATGAAACATTGCTTCAGGAAGTGAAGCAGCACTTTAGCACCAGGTTTAAAATAAAAGATCTTGGAAAACTATCTTCCTTGTAGGTCATCTGAATTGGAATTGACCTGAGAAAAGAAGAAAGACACGTACGGAAGGTTCTACTGTCAAACGGATACCAAGCAAATGATGTCCAGGCGGCTCTACAAAGAACATTCAAGTCCAATCATGCTGCTGAACCAGAAGCAGAAACTCTGAAACGGATATGCCTTCCCGATGTAAAGAACACAAGTGAACAGCTAAGAAGGACCCTCAGACAACACAACATCCAGTGCTCCTTCTTCACAACGTCC
>JANTCA010038250.1:7784-20110 GCA_024741275.1 Chironex yamaguchii
TTTTTTGTCTTTGTTTGCTTGTTTTTGTCTTTGTTTGCTTGGTTTTGTCTTTGTTTGCTTGTTTCTGTCTTTGTTTGTTTGTTTTTTGTCTTTGTTTGCTTCTTTTTGTGTTTGTTTGCTTGCTTTTGTCTTTGTTTGCTTGTTTTTTGTCTTTGTTTGCTTGTTTTTGTCTTTGTTTGCTTGTTTTTGTCCTTGTTTGCCTTTTGTTGTCTTTGTTTGCTAGCTTTGTCTTTGTTTGTTTGCTTTTCTCTTTGTTTGCTTGCTTTTGTCTTTGTTTGCTTGTTTTTCTCTTTGTTTGCTTGTTTTTGTCTTTGTTTGCTTGTTTTTATCTTTGTTTGCTTGCTTTTTGTCTTTGTTTGCTTGGTTTTGTCTTTGTTTGCTTGGTTTTGTCTTTGTTTGTTTGCTTCTCTCTTTGTTTGCATGCTTTTGTCTTTGTTTGCTTGCTTTTGTCTTTGTTTGCTTGTTTCTGTCTTTGTTTGCTTGTTTTTTGTCTTTGTTTGCTTGTTTTTGTGTTTGTTTGCTTGCTTTTGTCTTTGTTTGCTTGTTTTTTGTCTTTGTTTGCTTGTTTTTTGTCTTTGTTTGCTTGTTTTTGTCTTTGTTTGCTTGCTTTTGTCTTTGTTTGCTTGCTCTTGCCTTTGTTTGCTTGTTTTTGTCTTTGTTTGCTTGTTTTTGTCTTTGTTTGCCTGTTTTTGTCTTTGTTTGCTTGATTTTGTCTTTGTTTGCTTGTTTCTGTCTTTGTTTGCTTGTTTTTGTCTTTGTTTGCTTGTTTTTGTCTTTGTTTGCTTGTTTTTGTCTTTGTTTGCTTGTTTTTATCTTTGTTTGCTTGTTTTTGTCTTTGTTTGCTTGTTTTTGTCTTTGTTTGTTTGCTTTTGTCTTTGTTTGAAGGGAATGGTTTGTTTTCATCTTGTACTTTGTTTTTTCTTTCTTAAGTTTCTATTTTCATTAACACCATTGAGTTATAGCGAAGAAGAATAACTTTTGGTGTTCCACCAATCTTCGGCTCCTTTTGTATCAGCAGAGCCCAGGTGTACCTGTTAGACATATGAAAAGCATACGTTAATCATTACCATTGATCTATTTTATCAAAAGATTAAAAGAAGCCTAACACGGGTTCTGAGTCATTGATATCAAATTTAACCTAACTGAAATGAGAAAATGCTTGATTAAGATTTTTCTCTTATTAGTTTAAAGCTAAGGTAAACAAAACGCAATCTTTGTGACTTAAGTAGTTGCTACGTCTATAGCAATAGGCTTCTTAAGATACTCCTTGTCGGATGTACATGCTTTAGAGGCTTAATTGCGTCTGTTTATTCTCCATAGGATCATGTAGTAAGATCCCCTGGGTTCTTTTTTGTTGGCTTTTGCATCCTTTGCATTTGTATTTAAGCTTTATGAGTACGCATCATTCGTTTAATGCCATTATTTATTGATATCCAAACTTTATCTGTAGATCTACTTTTAAATATTTGATCAATTTGATGAGCCGGAGCTTTAAATGCCAACAAAATATGGATCAAAGTTTTTGAATCTGATGATCTGGATTAATATTCATGACTTATAATTCATTATTTATACAAAGGATCAGCTTCGCGGCTGTCAAAGGACTAGACAAGATCAAAGCGCATTTTATATTTCTGAGAAAAATTAAGTTTTCTCAGAAATAAAAAAGACTTGGCTGACGGATTTAAAGCTTAGATACCCGAAGAGCATGAAAAGGGAATAACTATTGCAATCTATTGAACAAATATTAAAACCTCTAATATTTCATGGACTTGTTTCGTCTCGTCATTTAAATTACTGAATTACATCTGCTTTGTAGTGCAACCAAAGAGTATATTAAACCTTCCCATATTCTCGTACCAACAGAAGTTTCACCGCCAAACAAATCAACAACTTTAGTACTAGTATTGTTAAATTTTATTGCTGTATTTTGCAGAAAAAAGTAGAGAAAGAAATTTGAAGGGATAAATTACGTTTCACACAATACACCATTTGTTACCAACAGCAACAAGACATATGCTGTCGAGTTAATTATATCCGGCTTGGAAGGACTTCAGGCAAATCATCGGAAGTATCTGTGAGCTTAACAGACATAGATCGCTGTGTAGTTCTTCGGAATCCATGTTAAGCATTGAACTGCCATGCTTTTGGTAGTCAAATGCTTCAACCATCTGCAGACCAGCTGTTTGAGCACGCAACAGCGGATCCAGTTGAGAAAATCAGGGACATTTGTAACAAATATTGCAGATGTAGCGCTGGGAAAAAAATAACGTGCATCTTAATCCAAAAATGTGGATGACGCAACTTTTCAACTTTGACAATTCAGCATGAGTTAAACGAGGTTTTGATGTGCTTTTGTTTGCAAATTTGAAAAAACTAAATGTCAAAAGCAGGGACGCCAGAAGGTGGAACAGATCCAAGAGTTATTATGCGTCCAGACCCTACAGTTACAATAACCTTTTAAAATTAAATAAAAATAAATAAATGTATAAAATGTTTAGTGGACACCCTCGGGGCGGTGGTCCCTGCTTAGTTGCTTCTTTGCTCCTGCCTGCCCTTTGAGACTACCGGCCGATGTCATCTTGACATTTACGTGCTACGTAAGCTAGTTAAGTTGAATTACACTAAGTAAGCTACGTCATACTTTTCTGCAAAAAATTCTGTTTATTGGCAAAGCTATACAGCAATATGCAAGTTTCCATAGTATAGACGTGTGTAGCATAATTACATTGATATTTATATTGCATATAATTACATACTCACAGACCATGCCAAATTTTTTTCAAGGCGCTTTTTTTATTAACGATCAAAATAAAGTAATGAGCATAATATTCTCCAGGAAAACATATAGTTTTAAAATTTGTTGAATATTTGTTTAATTCTGAACGGAAGACTTTGTCTTTGCAACAGATGTAAGCTTTTGGTGTTAAAAGAGTGAATTGTTGAATACAAGCAAAGACAAAAATAATAAGTGAAGATCCATATGAGGAAGAATACTGGGATGCTTCCTTTTGTTGATATTGATAAACTAAGTAACTGTAAGCAGGGATTCCTTCCCACACTATTTGTGTTGTATAGGGCGACGTCCATCTCCTTTTCCTGTGCCATTGGGCCACACAGCTGTGCAAGCACAGTAAATGCTACAGTAGGCGGTTGACCCACTGGTAGACCGTGTGTATATCTTCTATAATCTATGCCGTTAGTGCTGAGTGCTAAGGTAGGAAGCATTAAGTACCATTGTTTAAGTCTTTGGTATTAGCCAGTCGTGGATTCGAACCTACAACCTTCCGAATGCAAAGTGAGCACTCTACCACTAAGCCACTGCTGAGACTTGTTTGCTCATCCCAAACTTCTTGTAAAAATCATCTACGAGACCTTCACTATAATGTAGTAAAGGTGATAATACTTTAACAAGTTTTGGTCTAAAAATACTTCTATCAACTGAGACTCCTGGTATTTCCTTTCAGCTTGTCCTTGATACACACGCTACTTGCTGTAAGAGAAGAAAAATTAACTTAAATCTCCCCACTTTCCCTTGATTTTCTTGCAATCTTTCATCCTCTCATAATGCGTGTCATATAACAAGAGATGAGCTGTAACAAAGTTAACAAGGGGGGGACCTCATAGAAAATAAGTTGAAAAACAAGTCCAAACGATAAACATTAACAGCTTTTTGCTTCAAAAAAAAGCAACTTGACTTTTCAATTCTCCTTTAGAAATCACCCATGTTTGGTAGTAACATATATAGGCGGCATTTCACTGAGTAAAGCAAATGTTTAAGTCAAACATCTAATTTGTGTTTAGATTAAATCCTTCCTTTCTTGTGAATATTTCGTGACTTGCAACTCTCTCTTTGACATTTTTGCTCAATCTGATAACAAGTGGCATAATGCATATCTTTAATCTTAACAATATTCCAAGGCGTGCCACAAATTAAGTGCAGCAATAATGAAATAAGTTTCAGTGGTTGCGTGAGACAAGCGTTGGCGACAATGTGCATATTACTATGGAAACTTATATAAACCTTGCAGGTTTTTAAAAAGACAAGACAATCGATCTTTGCCTCTTCTTAGCTTGTGTTCTTTCGATTCGCTTGAAGCCATTTTAATTTCGTGATCAACTGACTTAGCTCTTAAGCTTTCCTGTTAATCAAAGAGTACTCTACGGTAACCAATGGATCTCTAACTTAATATAACCACAATGTGCTGTCATCCTTACGCCAACCTTTTAACGACTTCGGCCCTTCAGGGATGTGCTACATACTCGCTTTATTTACATCAGGGCAATTTTGAAGGAAGAGGTCTCCTCTACACATTACCCTGTGCCAGGAGTCATAAACAATGTATTCATTAACCTTACATATCTATTTCCCATCGTACTAACGAATATGTGACTTACTTATTCAGTAAACAACTACTATTCGACATATTAGTGGACTGGGTTCAACTGGTTGATTTATCGGTGACCATATTCACAAAAATGGCCACATTTTGATGTTTGCTATAGAAACGAACGAAGAGCCGCAATGGCGTTCACAGCAGAATGGAATAACTACCCTGAAAACTAACGTTTAGCAGTTATCCTTCCGACGGTACAATTTCGTAATGGTAAAAGTTTTATATTTTAGTGAATATAATTAAGAGCTTTTAAGAATTTAGTAATCTTTCCGTTTATGACAACTTAGTTTATAACTTCGTAAAATATCAACTTACTTAATGTGATTTCTTTTCTAAAGTATTTGACGGGAATATTAATCATTTCGTTCCGGATTTGGCGAAATCTGATGCAAAGAAATTTTGGACATGTCTATAAGGGTCTATCACAAACCAGTATTATTTTGGTCAGATATTTACGCATTTACGATCGTGCATTATAAGTTTTATCTTTGTAAATCATACACCTCCACTATGAATGGGACCTTTCTCTATAGTGGAAGTATCCTTTGACTGTTAGTCATAAATTATAATGATTTAGATGAGTTGGGCCCTATCCCTATCTGTCGAAAGGATATCACCAGACAAGAAATCAAAATACACGTTGGATTTACTCGCTGTCATATGTAAATCCGTGTTATTCCGAGGAATTTTAAGCACCTTAACAAGATCACAAATGATAAATTGCTTCCCCATGATGTTGCCATTTTTATTATACTTATAATTACAAGCTGTTTCATTTCATGAAATTCGAAATAGCAGCTCACGGTATTACAAGTATGCCTTATATTTTGATTGATAAAAATGCAGCCGTTTTCCCTATAGTATTTCTACACTATAAATATTGTCTGTCTCCAATTTTGTAGACAGAAAGCACTATCCTGTTAAATGTGGACCATAGCCACCTGGTCCCTGTTTGATCATTACCTGTTGAGAGAGGTCATACTAGGTCATCAAATGATCGGACTTCAGCTATTTGGTCACGTATTTATTAATTAATAAAAACGTTAATAGCTTTTCACTTTGTTTATCACTGCGATCAAAATGCAAAAATGCAGCTGTTTTTTCTATAGTATTTGTACGCTATGAATATCTGTCTTCATTTTTGCAGACAAAAAGCACTATCCTGTTAAATGTGGACCACAGCCACCTGGTCCCTGTTTGATCATTACCTGTTGAGAGAGGTCATACTAGGTCATCAAATTGATCGGACTTTAGCTATTTGGTCACGTATTTGTTAATTAATAACATCGTTAGAGCTTTTCACTTCGTTTAAAACTCCGATGATCCTAGAAATGTCAAACAAGAACTTCTTAAAATTTGTCTGTTCTTTAATTTTCACACTCCTTATGGTTGGATCCAGCCTAACGCTGTTGTTAACCTGATGTTATGGACGATAACCTCGTTTCTTCACCAATAATGTCCCTTATTACTTTTAACATTCGCTGTTGCTCTGCTTCTTAAATGAGTCCGACAAATATCGTCACTAACGAGTTCATTGCCATAGAAATATCAGCAATGATTAGGAGCATCCAAAACCGCTTTTACATTTTGTCCGACGTTAAAAACAGCTTGTCTATACGATTTAACGACACGCAATACTTATAAGTCTGTAAAAAACACAATTTTGATGTCAGTGTCTGTATAATACCAGAAAAAGTCGTGAGTATCGACAGCCATCTGTGCTGTGAACACCTATGAGATGTCATGCATGCTACGTATAATTGTATCCAAAGTTAAAGTTGTGTAATATGCTAAGGTAAGCCGGTTGAAGAGATATAGAAGAGCAAAGTAGCTGACAGAATTGAAAGCAACGCAAGTCTTTGTCTTTCGTTAGTTACTGTCATGTTTCTGGTTAACATGTGCACCTTATCTATCCTTCGGGTAACTCTCTAATGAGCACAGCTCGGATGGTTAAGGGAACCAGGTCACTTGCACGTGAAACCGATTTTTTGTTTGGCGTTTGCAGACAAAACTAGTGTCACTCCAGGTGCAATAATCTATTATCTTAAAAATCTTTTCGTCATACAAAACGTGAAAATTGCTTTGAAATTTAGCCACATTGGGCTGAAAAGATACTTTGTTTTTAGAGCAGTAGTGCAATCTTTGAAGGCTATTATTCTTGAAAAAAATACATTTCATTGTTGTACTGTGTATTTTGTTGTCTAACTGATTTTTTAAGATGTCATATTTTGTTTGGTATAAAATACTTCATAACAGTTTGTTGGGGCTACCATAAGTGATGCAGTGATTCTTTTAGCTCTTAGTGACAGACATAAACAGGTTCCCCTTTCTACTCAATAAGTAAAATTATTATTTTAGCAAGTAGTTCATTGTTGTAAATCGACATTATCCACAGTCAGAGCACAACTTAATTTATTATCATTGTGTTACAGCTGTTGTGCCACAGATCTCATTATCACGATGATCTATTGTCACTGTGTTTACACATTGCCTTGGATACTATCACATTGTTTTAAATGTCAATTTGCACAATAGATTAATGTCGCTACTCATTTACTGTTCACCAATTACATCCACATGGTCCTCTTCTTGATTTTAAATGTATTTTACTTGTGTGTCTATTATGTGTTAATAATATTAATTAAATGGTGTGATTTGTGCATCTGCAAATGTCTTTATACGCTGATAGCCTCTATGCGAAACCGAGGGATCTTCAGTCGAGCACTTGGTAACGTCAGGGGATCGCATCACTTGGCAATAATATGCCAGAATACATAAGTGGAATGTATTCACTTCTGGACAAGTCGATGTTCTTATTTACAAGCCTCTTACTTTTCTAATACTCGGTTACCGTACTGTTGTGCCGCATGACTAAGGCCTTGTAGGTTAAAAATTTGTGGACGGGTTGTTGTTCTCTTTAAAAAGGCAATATAGCTACTCATTTTATGTTTTACATTAACTACCAAGTAACTGTAATACCTTGAAATTGAAGGCAAATGATCCAGAATAAAATCATGGCATGATTAACTTCTTTATCGATGGCCTTAACAGAGGCGACAAGAAATAGGTTATTCTAAAGACTTATCTAGTGCTGATCTCACTGTTTTCAAAAGTTCTTTGCTAATCAGAATACTCGTACTTTGCAAATCAGAGTGCTCGTACTTTGCAAATCAGAATACTCGTACTTTGCAAATCAGAGTGCTCGTACTTTGCAAATCAGAGTGCTCGTGCTTTGCAAATCAGAGTGCTCGTACTTTGCAAATCAGAGTGCTCGTACTTTGCAAATCAGAGTGCTCGTACTTTGCAAATCAGAGTGCTCGTACTTTGCAAATCAGAGTACTCGTACTTTGCAAATCAGGGTGCTCGTGCTTTGCAAATCAGAGTGCTCGAGGATGACAAATATGACAATAGATGGACATGAGCATCTATGAGGAATCTTGAAAATCTTTTGGGAAAGTTCCATCTCAAATGAAGAGATCATTGCTTATTGCCACCAAGACAGCATGGAGAACTTCTGGATAAGACGAAGATGGTTGTTGATCGGACATGTGCTCAGGAAAGAACCTGTAGACATTATCCTCACAGCCCTACATTGGGCACATGAAGGCAGGCACTAGAGGAGCAGATCCAGAAACACCTGGCGCGGAACAGTAGTAAGAGAGATGGAGACCCTGCTAGGGAACCATCTAAAGTTAGCTAAAACAGGAGTGGAAATCCTTTGTGGCTGCCTCACATCCCAGAAGGAATAGCGGGCAGTAAGTAAAGTAAAAAGATGTCAACAGAGTGATGGTATTCACAGATATTTCGTTGTAATGACCATTACCAAATCAACTGTCATTTGATGCTCAGATTGTCAGTCTCCACAAGACAATTTCTGTTCGCTACATAACACCATGCAATCTATATCTTTACATACCTGGAGGTACTCTTTACATACCTTAAAGACAACCACGTAGTGCATTTAGCGCTAGTATGTAACAAAAAAATTTAAAGACTAGACTTTAATCTCGTAGGTTGAAAATTCGGGAAATTGTCTTCTTCTCCCAAAGACCTGAAAAGTGATAACTTTTATGTTTCATCTCTCTGAGCAACGAGAATTATTTGCCCTTGATACAAACACCTAGAGGTGAATTGAAACTAGTTAGTATCTCCTTGTTTCTTTATTAGTTTAATTACACCATTTTAGAATCTCAAAACGTGACCATTAAATGTTTAAAACTTGAGCCTTCCGTCTTCCATGACCTCTAGAGATCTAGAGATGCGTTCGCTGAACCCTATCTTATTTTTTGTGAATTTTTGCAAATATTTGAGAATGATATGTGAGGCTCACATTGTTCTTTGTGTTATGCTATTATAACATGTTCTTAAGAAATAATGCGTTTCTGTTTGCAACGAAAAATATTACTTAGCAATTTTTTACATACTCTGTTTTTTACGGAGATAGATCTAACCAAATGCTATTCAAGTCTGGAGGTCTAAATAATAGTCTCTTCGACCTTGAATACTGTCAGGTTAAAAAGACACCAGAGTTGTTACATCTTGAGGATCCAATGAATGACAAATTTCCATAGTCATATATCAGGAAAGCCGACTCGGCAAAATCATTTGTAATAATGCAGTGCCGCGGGGCTAGCAGGCTTTTGAGAATCTGAAAGCATGGCAAGGAGTTTAAACATTTCTAATTATTTAAATTAGATGACTTATTAATGCGGATTACGGAGATGAAAGAGCTCAGTGACAAAACGATACTTTAGTGGTACGATTTGAAAGTTTTGTGCAGTGAATTCTATATCATTTGCGAGACAATTTTCTACTGTTTTTCGTTTTGAACTCTCTTCAAGCCGGCGACATTTTATGGAAGTACACTTCATGTCGACGGAGTACCGTCTTCGAGACCGCAAGGTGTCCTGTTTCCGTGACACGGCTAAGATCAGTTCCATTTGCAACTATAAATCATAGCCAAATGGATCGACTTTTCTTGGATTCATGAAAACGGGAGGAAAAGTTTTAAATCGTCATACTGACGTACTTTCTTTTGTTGTTCTGTTTACAAATAAGCCTCTAAAATACATACCGCTAAATTCGGTTCTAGGCGGAATCGGCCTCTTAGAGGAAACCGCTAAACAGAAGCCGTAAGGCATGATTCCAAGTACAATCGTTACGGCTAATGGGTATATTCTTGTTCAACTGGAGGCTATTACCGATAGAGAACAGTATGTCTCAGATATCTTAATTCATTTTGGGATCTGACACCCGTTTCATATGTTACTATGATTACATTTAATTTCTAGACGCCATCAGATAATAGATAAATATCACTCAATATTTAATGGCTAGGTATAAGGCTATAAGGAAAAGGGGTGATTTGTGAAACGTCATGACAACGGATGAAAAATGAATTCTTTGAGCTAACCGTAACATATGCGTATGTAACCTTTCTTTGAATATCATTTCCTCATAAGTAATTGCTCATTATTTTCATCTGGCGGCATCTAAAGCGTCAGTTTTTTGGATTACATTAATCTCCCCTTGCTTAACTGACTAGGAACCGTCTCATTATACTTACATTAGCTCGATAAGAAAGATTAATAGCACCCTTACAACTATGTCATCCTTTGGTTTTGCAATAAATGTAAGCACAGAGCCCAGTTTTCGTAACCGTTCGATTGACCCAGAGGTCTTGGAACATGAACCAACAGCCTTGCCCTATTCACCACCGCGCATCCATGAATGCTCTAGAGATATAAAAAATAAACTCGATGTAATTTTTGCACAAGTCAAAGTTCATAGGACAATAAGTGGAATGTAAACTTAAAAGCGGGGAAGGAATAATGACGTCATGTGACGTCGGTAGGTTTTGCTGTATATAATAGCCATATGTTGTATGACGTATGAGATTTCTTTTACCTGTAGGTCGTGAATTTGTTACATAAACAAAAAGCACATGCCTATGCTTTTGTGCAAGGTGATCTTCATCTAGCAAAGGAAGGCCTGCCCTGTTGAAAGCTCGTTTATATACGTTACATAAACTGCAGGCTCTGTCATATTGTGGGCTTAGGTGTGGTATGACGTCAATTGTAATCCCGCAGTAGGAAGCCTAGGATACTTGCATGATGTTTTCTTCTTGATATCCAGGCATGAATCAACCTTGCGTCGATAACGGTGCTATTGTTTTAAAACTAGGTAGTTAAGGCATTATCATTTTGTAAATCGGAAAACAAGGTCTATGATTATCTGCAGGAGCTAAACAGTGCTTTGTTTTGGTATTTGTATAAACAAAATTAGTGCTGCAGACTTTTATGGGTTCTTTTTTCACCTTCTTGTATCGTTGAGGACAAGCCTCTGAGAAACAGTTTGATTTTGCTCGCGTTTCTTCGCTTGTTGTAAAAGTAGGTTTCACTTAAACATTTTTAAGAGTTCCTTTAAAATATGAGTTTTCCTAGAACAAAAGGGAGGTGGGGTTTTTTGTTCCATTTCGCTACAATACGCGGTCGGTAACTCACTCTCAAACCAGTTAAAAACCCGTTTCAAACGTCGAACTTCTCATGTGCCGAACTTATTTCAATTTGGTGCAGCACCTGGATTTGTTTGGTTCGACTCCCGTTTCAAACGTCGAACTTAATTGGGCCGCTCGCCGAACTTAAGTCTATAAATGTTTTTACATTAAGTATTCCAGGTTTGCTTACAGACATTCAAGATGGCCCCTGACAACAAGCGTATCGCACGTCATCACAGAATAAAGAATTCTGATCGCAACGTCATCAGCAAAACGTAGATGGGAAATCAAGGCGCCATTGATGCCTATTCCCATTTCCTGCCAATCTAAGTTTCGGAAATTTTCTGCTAGGGCAGTGGTAAAGAGCATTGGTGATGCAGTATCTCCTTGTCTTACACCTCTGAAGATATGAACACTTTCAGATATTTCATGTAGCTTTAGCTTGAAGGAATCCTTGGTATAGATGTTTGAAATGAGTTCTTGGTACTGTTTGGCAATGCCCTGATGTGATAATGCATTGATGACTCCTTAAATTTCGACACTGTCGAAGGCTTTTTCATAATCAACGAATGCTATGCATAATGGCATTTGGCATTCCTTTGACTTCTCCAGCAGCTGTCTGATTGTGTGAATATGATCCACAGTGGAGAAATTGGACCGGAACCCTGCCTGTTCTACTGGTTGCTGGCTATCCAGTTGTTTGTAAGTCTGGTTATGATGATCTTTGTGAATGTTTTGTAGAGGATATAGATACAGTTCTTAGGTTATCGATAATATTAAATGGACGAACCTCTTGCCTTTTCTCTAATCCTCTTAAATTCACTGTGGAATGCCAGGGTCGTCTTAAAATTACTTTCAATCGACTTGGTCAGAATTCTATCAAGTACAAACTTTAGTACACTCCCTTTAAAAACAACACGTCCAAAATCTCAAACAATAGACAAGAGCGCTGTCAGAAGCAGTTTGAGTAATCTTTGCAAGTTCTCATACCTTTCACTGTCTCAGGTTTCACAGAACACATAGTTGAGTCTTTATTGTCATATCTCATCTCGTTATTTGAACGTGGTTTGAAAAAAGAGTTTTGACAAGTAAGATAATTAAACTTGTCACTCTTGTTGTTACTGATGAACAATACACGAATAAGCTGTCAGACGCACGAAAATCCAGTTTGTCACTTATAAACGCAAGTTTGTCATTAAGTGTCACTTCGCAACTGTATTGATTACAGGGGAACCGCCGTATTCTGCGGGCGACATTTGTGTACATAATGTATTATGATCAGTGAACGCTACATCTAAACTGTAGGCGCAAATGTTGAAAGAATTGAGTGATTTGTTTTAGGTTGTTTTAGACGAATGTCTATCTGTCTGTCTGTCTGTCTGTCTGTCTATCTGTCTGTCTATCTATCTATCTATCTATCTATCTATCTATCT
>JANTCA010038261.1:0-20109 GCA_024741275.1 Chironex yamaguchii
ACAAAACATGTAGCAAAACTAGCCAATCATAAACAAGAAAGTAAACAAAGAAAGAGAAAATAAAGAAACAAAACATTCTTGAAAGAGTTCAAGTGAAAAAACGAACTCTTTCTGCCTACAGAGTACTGGGTTTGTTGTTTTAATGTAGACAGATTCCAGTACACTTAGAAGAAAGGACGATCTAGCTGTGCCAATTATCTGAAAATTGTTCAACTATATAGATAATGGTACAATCGTTATTGTACCGTACATTGGGCAGATTAAAACGTATACGAATAAGGACTGATAGCAAGGATGGTCTGTATTCAAAATTTTGATACGATCGGCAACAGAAAAGTTAGTCAAGATATATTTACCTGTACTCAAAATCTTGAAATAATCCACGAACTCGTCGACATGGGACGCCACAAAAATACTCGGGCATATAAAGGAAAGCAAGGAATAAACCTTGAAAGTAAAAAAATAAAAAGTTAAATTGGAACAACGAATTCCGAATATACGTAAAAGATAGTCTGAAAAAGAAACAGAGGATTGGCGCAGAGAAGACTAGGAAACAAAAGAACACAGTGAGCACTAACGTAGCAACAATTGAGCTTACAAATGCTCAGTTACAAAGGATTTTATCTTTGCTTTGATCTAATAATCCCATCTTAATTATTATCAGACTTGGTAAAAGCTAAGAGTTAAAAACTATTCAAAACACAATTCGTATCCATATCTGCTATTACTACGATTTATACTAGAATTGTATCACAGTCTAAGCTGTGTTACTTTGTTGGTACCCATTCAAATACCTGGGAAGCAAATTAAAATTGACAGGGGGCATGGCACACAATATTCCAAACGGAGACCAACCTGGCAAAATACATTGTGATACACGTGTTGCCAGATTCTTTTGTTTCGTTTTCATGACATCTCCCGACTAGATATCGAGTTTTCTTACAAAAACGAAATTTTTGAACAATATTTTTGTGGTACAAAACTTGAAAATTGCCTTGAAAATTTGCGACATTAAAAACGAAATTAATTATAAATTAATTGAAACAAAGATGCATACATAGCCCTATTAAAACGCTCTCAACATTGCAATGAATATCATCAAACAATATTTGTAGAACGCGTGATTAGTGATGTTCCGTTGTGGTGCTAAAACGCACTCAACAATTTGACTGAACTTAAGAACTTTCAACTTTCGAAGACCCAATACGAGATCCAAGCCTCTATTAAGGCACAATCTTTTTGGCGCCAATAATCTGAAATCCTGAAGTTGTTAACGTTCAAAATGGACGTCCAAAGTTTAGTGCGCGTGCGCGTGCGCCGACTGAACATTGTTAAATGGAGCGTTAAAACGCTCTCAACATCTCTGCAACAGCACCTAGGACAATAGAAATGTTCAGTCGACCACTGAACATTTTTGAATTCGCTCAAACTGCACTCAACATAGTTGAACACCGCTCAACACCACTAAAAAACATCACTCGACAGGGTGTTTAAAGGCTCTCAGCATTTGCGCTATACAAATGCTGAGCGATGTTCAGTGAAATGTTGAGAACGTTTTAACCGAGCTTATAAGTAATACTCACCTCGCTAAGGTTGTTTTGAACAGGTGTTCCTGTTAATAGCAAACGAAATCTGGCATCGAACTGGAAGCAAAAGAAATGCGAAAACTGTCTGTAACTGGAGAGAGCTTATAACGCTAAATAAAAGCAGGCATCCTGACTAACGCATCAAACTTTACAACGAAGTCCATGAATTCGAGCAGAAGTCTACTTTATTGACTCTTAACGATGCGTAAGAAGAGAAGTAAGACTTCATACAAAACTGAGATGGTCTCGCACTATGAAATGGATAAAATTTATACGGTCCTTTGGCTATGAGACCTGTTTACATACCGAATGTCTATACATATTTAGATAACTTGTATCTGGGTACCATTTTGTCACAGCTGGTACATTGTTATGATACTTATCTCAGACTTCTTTGCGCAGATTGTTCTCATCGTCCTCTCAAATAGTAAAGCAATAATATAAAGCATTTAGGCCCAAATATCCAACAGTGAAGTGATTCTCTTATTACAACCTCAAGCAATCATGGCTCTTAATCTGGCGCATTTATAACCAGAAAGGCAACCAGGGCCCCCAAATTATTGCGACTACTGCTTTCAAAATGCATTCCATTAAGGTATCCGTTAATAACTTTTTCGTACCTGGCATAAAGTGACATAGTACATCTTCATCTTTTCAAATATACACTTACCTGAATTACAATGATCATTTTAGGGGAAACGAAAATTTAGTGTTATGTACAATTACCTACTTAAAATATTGTGGTTGCTTGTATGGAATTAGAAATGAGATTCGACAACAAGTTAACATTATCCCGATCAGACATTGTCAAACATATGTACGGATATCCGTGCAATCGTTCAAACTGTAGGAAGAGAAGCCATAACTCGATTCTTAAACGGGATATTCAGTTCCCCTAAATATTACTTAAGACGTAATAACATGGCATACAAGTAGGATTACATCAGCGTACTGTCATATTTCACTGCCCATTAGGTAGATTATTCGGATTTAGGGCTTTAAAAGGATATTTCGTGAATAGATAGAATACGGTTACCGTTCACCAAACACTGTCGCAACAGGTAAGCAACATTGGTTGATACTAGCTCACATCTTCCAATAAAGGGAAATAGCCACAAAAGCCTCTCTAACAAACAGACATCAACACAATTATAAAAGACTGATAAAATAAGACCAGACAAGGAATACGTAATAAAATTAAACGGAATTTATAAAAGAGAACAAAGCAAATAGCCAACAGTGTAACAGAAAGGGTCATGGCAAGCATCGAAAAGGTCATCAAAAAATACAATTAAAGTTAGAAACTGACGGCATACCTGTAATAGCTCTTGATGCAGTAGTGACTGCTGATTTTTCAGCCTGTGGGCTTCATCTACCACCAGCAGTCTCCAATAAAACCTACGAACAAATTTTTTATGCAAAAATGAAGCCAAGGAGACCTCAAGAAGAAGTCTTTACATTGTAAACTGAAAGACGCTTTTCAACCAGGATGACCGAGTGGTTTCAGTGCACAATCATGATTTAAAATACCTTGAATCTTAGGATTGCAATTCGAAACAACTTTCAATCAAACAAAAACGTGTGGAGAGCTGCCAAATCTCAGCCAGGCCTGGGAATAACGAGGTCTGGTCAGAAAGAGAGAAAGGTCAGGGACTGCACGGCCTCGACTAGCCACAAACATCCATGGCCCCAATAGAGAACATCAGAAAGACCATGGATAACAAGTGTCCGGCAGGTTAAGAGAAAAAACCTAAAAAATACACAGCAAACTTTACTGGCATTGCCAAGGTCATTGCTATTAAGTGACATATACTAGAATTAAAATACTCTACAGACTTAATACTTGTCTAACATCAATTGCACAATTTTACATTTAGAACTGCACTTACAATAATAATTGTTACTATAGCAGAATGAATTAACACTTGAAACATACCTTTTAAAAAATAATGAATCCTTCAAGCAAATCTAAAAAGTAAATACATAAAAAAATGTCAAGAATCCATCTCAAAGTATCCAAGTGCCAATGACACACAAAAGTAAAGGCAATGGTTTTCTGTTGCGCTCAAAACCAAGCCTACTTCTAAAACTTCACAACGGCCAAGAGAAAAGGTGATGTCGCCCATGAGAGTAATTAGTTAAACAAGCATATTTTAACCTAATAATCACATTGTCAGTTAACTGCCTAATGTGCAATATGGAAGACGAGAATTTTTTCTTGCGATCTGCCTATACTACACGGGGGCTACTATAAAGTCCCACAAGGCGTGGGGCAAATATTCTTCCTCCTGCTTTACGTATCTTTATCCCCTCAGACTGGACAAAAAGAACATTTGTAAACAACATCCAAGTATTACTAATGAAAAACTAAAAGTGCATCCAGTTTATGATCTATAGAAAACATGCAATCATTGTATAATAGAGACGATAAATTTTGTATACAGTGCAGAAATCTTACATCTTACAGTAAGCTTGTAGATGCTGTAAATAAATAAATAAATAAATAAATAAGTAAATAAATAAATAAATAAATAAATAAATAAGTAAACAAATAAATAAATACATAAATAAATAAATAAATGCATAAATAAATGAATGAATGAGTGAGTGAGTGACTGAGTGAGTGAGTGAATGAATGAATGCATAAATAAATAAAGAAAGAAAGAAAAAAAGAAAGAAATGAAACATATATCTTGGTCTCGATTAGTTTTCTATCCAACAAAGATGGTTTTTATCACTAACCACACTCTTCCGTGTAAAAGGGACAAGGAAAATGCACTAATGGTCATACAATACGCAGTTTCGATGCATAATAAAGCTGGTGACAGAAATAAAATAAAGTACTTAAAGTTAAATCATTGTGAGAAAAAAGGAATGAAACGTTACACACACAGTTCAAAGAGGACTTGATAAACTATCGCTTTGTTATTATTATATACTTAACCTTTCCTGGTACATGTTTTATTACACTAAAAATGATATACTTTACCTCATATGATGTCAGACAAACATCAAATGGTAGGTTCATATTCTTAAATGATGTTACCTTGAAAAAAAAACAGTCAACCAAATGGTACAACACAGCAAATGTCAAACAGGTCCACTAATCATTACAAAGTCCTTTGATTCAAATAATACCGTCTGTAATATAATGTTGGAAATAAAGACATTATCTCTGTCAATCCAGATGTCTTTCCATTATGGTGCAAGAACTAGAGTTAGTTGTTCTACTTTTGCCAAGGTCAACTTAATAGCAAAAAAGGGTGAGGATGTCAGAAATGTCATCAGCAAAGATAAATATTTACAAAGTTAACACTTCATTGCAAAAAAAGTAACATAGCTACACGTTAGTTTTTATCTACCAATCTCATGGGGAAAAGAAAGCTGTATTAAATGACTTAAACCAGAAATTTTCAGATTGGTTCACTGAAGACATTCTAAATAAAGTACTATTTTATTGATAATACTTCCTTCTGTTCTTGTTGACAACAAGTAATCAATTTCCAGCCATAAGCAAGCTGCCACTTGGGCAAATCTTTCTTATAAGTCCTTCACACTGACATCAGTTTGTCTATGTGGACAGTGGAGCAGGTGATTGCTGCTGTTAGGATGGCCATTCCAGCCTGGGTAGACATTCTTAACAACTCTTTACTGGCAATTGGTGGAGGGGGGGGGGGGGAATAGCCACAAATGAAGAAGTTTGATTTGCAGCAACTTCATCTGTTGCTTTAACAGTGTGAATTTTGTTGATGACTGAACATTTGGCAACTATTTGCAAACGTCAATGCCCTTATGGAGGAATACATTTGAGACAAATAATAAAACACAGCTTCTATTAGTGATTCATTGATGAATAACAGTAGGAAATCTAGTCACCATTAACATTTTCATTAGTATTATGGTACTTACAGTTGAGCCTCTGCTACTGGAAACTTCATCTCTTATTTGAGCTCTTTTTTCTTTGTCTCCTATGTATGTTAAAACATTCAGTAATGGAGCAAATCTGTGGATTGGTCAGAAAGACAAACAGTCTGGTAATACATATTAAAGGTTATCTAACTGAAAAGTAATACTTTCCATAGTAAAAAATGATAATCGATGGAAATAACTGAATCTCTCAAAGAAGCTTCATAAATGACCAGTTTTGATGTTTCACACATTACTTATTTCAAAGCAGAATATCAATAATAGCTTGTATGTGAAATGATCTACAAGTGTGATTTGCGATCATATTATTCAGCAAGTTAAAAAATGTTACAAATTTGTTAAGTTCTTAACATTTTCTAATTAATACAACAACAACGTTTTCATACCTTAAACGTCTCAAACCATATTTCTAATGCTTTGTTAAACACTTTTGATCTCTTGAGAGAAGTAAATTTGGCAAATTAGCAACATGCAAGTGGTATGTTACACCATAGGATACTAGCAAGTGCAACTATATTGTAAACATTTGACTTTGAATTTACTTTTACCAATAGCCTTGATGACATTTACTTTGATGACACTGAACTTTATGACTTTAATCTTGCTAATTTTGTGGTATTATTTTCCTCAATAAAAAAGCCCAAAGTTTGTCAATCATGCCTGTAACACAAACCAACGTCTGATGGCACACACCTCAACTTCGGACATCATGACTGTTAAAGGTCCTTCATTTGTATTTACATAGGTAGGGTCAGTAAATGAAGCTCAAAAGGTAATCCATGCCAATAAATTTGGGGAAACACATACAGTTTCTAAAAGTGGAATTATACCCATTAGCCTTAAATTTGAAGGATTTGATCAACATCTTCATACTATTAACCTGTCAATTGTCTCAGGAACCATAAATTTTTAGATTAGTATCTAGTGAGAGTATTGATTTGGATGTATGACATCAGAGCTACTATAAATGCTTGCAACTAAACATTTTTTACAAAAAACTAAGAACAGCTTATAATACAGTAATAATCACCAAATTAAAATACACATCAGAAAGAAATATGCATTTTGTAATCACAAAAATGCACTTCATAATTTTCCTATAAATTTGCATATTACCAATTCAATGAAAGATGGGCGTTGGTAATCCTGCTTATAAACATACCTGCCAAATTCGTCTTCCCAGTTGCTTAAGACGGATAATGGTGACAGAATAAGACAAGGACCACAAGCCAGCTTTTTTCTCTTTGCATACAGTATAAATGACAATGTCTGCAGCAAAATGAAGTAAAAAGGTCAAATTAGATACTTAATTTTACCTTGTAATATAATGGTTGTTATTGCAACCACAACAGTTGAATTGTAATCCTTCTTACCATACAACACAGTAGTATGTCAGGTGTGTTTTTCTGACAATAACATTTAAGTGGATTTGAATTTCAGTAACAGGTGAAAATGAAAAGATAGAATGTCCAACTTTTATGTTTCTTTGCCTTATGCTATTTGATAAGGCAACACATTACTTGTCCAAAACCTCAGTTAAAGAAGGGAGATTATGGGCAGGGAAAATCTTGATCAAATACAAATTTTGATCTAACCGTTTGCAGCCATATTACTTCTGCCCTACACCTTCTAAAAATCCAAAGGAGATTAAAACTAGCGGTGGCAACTCAAGCATTAGGGATTCACATATGGACATCCAGCATGCCAGAACCAATTTCAGAAATCTCGCTGCCCAAGTATTTGAAGGATTTAACATTTTTTATCTGCACACCATTAACAATAAACACCGCGTGTTGATTGCTTGAGGATATCAGTCTAGAGTATTCACAAGCACAGGGTGTATAGCCCAGTTAACCAGCATTAGTCTCCAAGTTCGACTATTTAACCAGTCCCTGGCCACATTTATGTTGGGGTCAGGGCCCTAACCAAACTCTATGCTGGTTTGTAAACTATCACTTTACATTTGTTGCTTGTGTAGAAAGCTTTCAGGATCATGGCATGTTTTCTGGGTACACCATCTGCAGCCCACAATTACAAGATACCCCACAATGATTGACAATCTCTTAAACGTGACAAACAAAATTGAGGACAGCCACTTAAGTTTCTATCAAGGCTAGAATATTTGATGCAACATCAATAACACTCATACATTAATACCTTAAACATGATGTCTTATCACCCTTCTTAAATAAGCAGATTAGTTTAGCCACTTGCCAAGACGTGTTTTCCTGCAGATCTTTCCTAAAACTCATTCTTGTCATGTGATTTTCATGTTAAGAGCTGGATCTTGAGCTTGGTTTTGATTTTGGTACTTGATGAGATCCAACATCTCATTCAGCTTTCAGCTGGCTGCTTCACCCATAGCTGTACTGATCTGATTCCAATTCTCAACATCAGAGATTGTTTTAAGTACACTGCAGTGATTGAGGCATCTGGTAATTTGCTGAGGTTAAAGCAATGGCCTCCTCGGGGGGCTTGGCAGCTTCAAGTCAGATATAGAGGTGACAGTCGACCAAAGCATGGTCACTTGACTATGCATTCTGCCAAAAGCTATGGTTATCCATTACTAAGTTGTGCCAATGCTGGCAAACAATTATGGGGACTATCTGGTTGAAGACTTTACTCGTTGGAGAAAGGCATGTCTCCAGATGTTTGTCTAAATAAAGTATTAGTGGTAGCCAATCCAAACACATGCAGAATAGGAACCAATGTTTTACCATTATCCCTCCTAACACCAAGAGTTATTTTCAATTCTGTTTTTCACTGTCAATTCAAGATCCAACTTGGACATTCCAATTTCCTGCCATGAAAAAAATCTCTTCTAGGAGCAAACTGCAGACATGACATGATCATCAAACCAATTCTTTTGAACAGTGGGTACACCATCAGAAAGTACATTGTTTTTGTAATGTTAAAAGGTGTCTGTATGTGAACCTTTATAACTCTATTCTATGTTCGCTTGCATCACATAGCTCACATAGCTCTAGGAACCAATTTGTTTTTCACCACTGTACCAATTCTGTGTAAATCTGAACCATCAATGGGACCTGACCAGTACAACTGATAGCCGGTGGATTTCAAGACATTTGAGACTCATCATGGCAGAATTTGTGTAATTCATTGGCTTGAGCATAGCTGAGACCAGTGGCAAAACAGATCACAACTGATCACTGCAAGGCAATGAGGCCAAGCCTACACAATCATTGACATTTTGGACAAGACCAAGAAACATCAAGGTCTTCCTGAGAAGCCATAAATTTATGAAATCAAAAAAAATTGATGCTTTTGATCCTCCTCCCCCTAGTTGAAATGTAACCATGACAACTATAACCTTCCTCCTTTTGACAAAGCAATACTGAGCAATAGTTGAACTACCTTATTCACAACTAGGTAATCCTTGTTTTAAATATTTACTACATAAACTAATATATAAATAAAGGTTTTTAGTTCTCTGCATCTTTTAGTAAATCATGGCTTGATGAAGGTACTAATTTGTAGCTTATCAAATATATTAATGACTGGTGCCAGATCTTTGTCCTAATGGCCATCATCCTTGTTATATAACCATCATCCCTGTTCTCAACCTCCTTGCCATTAGAGTCCACATTATTGATATCAACTCCACTACATACTTTGCTGTGTTGGTGTAGTGCTGCAACACTAGCATAGTAAACAATGCACTTTATGCATATATGCCTCAGCACTTTTGACTTAATAAATGGCCAGTGACTGTCATAAGGAAAGATCAATTATTTATCATTGGGAACCAAGGTGTAGCCCATGTTATGCTGCCATAAGCCAAGCAAGTGATAAGTTGACCTTACATTGTTAACAGCTGGTACAAATGGCCCTTGAAAAGTCTTACAAAGATGTTTGAACATTCCACATGCAACACATAGTCCATTTCTTAGATGTACATTGATATGGAAACAATGTAACAATGAAATCATTTGAACAACGGCTAATTGTGATAGCCAATATCTGCTTGGAGAATTAGTTCTTCATGGGTACGATCTGAAGCTTTACATCAGTGAAGACTCCAAAAGAAGCTCTATGAATCTAACATTTCAACTGGAATTAATAGCACTACCATCATGTAGGTTTCTACCATGGTGTCATAGGGCTGGCCCAAAATATCAAGGATGCCAGTCTTTTCACATGGCTAGCAACCATGACTCTTAGATGCCTGCACAGGCACATTTGTAATGACTCATCTGAGCATTGTGCATAGAGCCAACCTGTGGTCTATACTGTACTTTAATGTGACTTAACAATTGTTTGAACAAGACAGGTCACCCATGATCTTAACCATACTATTTTGTGCTACCTCAGCCATCTAATGACTTCTTGACAATTTTGTCATACCCAATTTCATTTTTATGGCTCAGGTTGACCTATGGCATATGGTTGTCAGGCACTTGCCAAAGGTATTGTGACATAGAATTGAACTCCTAACTTCCAGATCAGAACATAAGCACTCTAACCACTCAGTCACTTGTGCCTAGAACTTTAAAAATGCTATCCTGTCATGATTCAGTTTCTCTTGACAAAATAATAAACAATAAACATAACTGTGAAGACAACTCAATAACTTTTATTCGTTATTGTCTTTTAACCATATCAGATTAAGGAAATAAGGGAATCCCCTTTGACATGCCACTTGGAAACAATAGGGATACGTAACTGTTAAATGGCATGCATGAGCTGGCAACATCTATGAAATAACATGTCACAACAAAGAATACCACATGAATACAATGGTAACCTATGAGTTTAGGAAAAGAAACATTTCAAGCCACACATTCAATAGCTAAACAACTGTTAACAAAGGAGACAAGAATTTCCATTAAGTGTATTCTCATTTACATAAAAATAAGGCATCTCAGAAATATCAGATGATATTACGTTCTAGAAAAGGATATAATAGAATAATAGATACAATAGAATGTGCACACTTGAAACATAAGGTTAAGTACTTGCCCCTTAAAACATGGCATTGACCGACTGGAAGTTTTCCATTTGTCCTGGATAAGAACCATACATGGAATTAGTTGGAGGGACCGTATTTCTAATATCCAGGTGCTCCAACGCTGTCTCAGTCAACCAAAGATTGGCAACATCATTCAGCACAATTGCATTTGCTAGCTTGGACATGTTGCTTGAATGATGGACAAAAGACTTTGCAAAAGGATCCGGAGGGAACCCATTTGCACTGCCTGGAAATGCGCAAGAAAATCTGGGAGAAACTTGTCCTGTCTGACCTTGGGCCACAGCAAAAGCAAGCCTATGGTGATCACTGGTCATAGAACCCTTACCGCATCAGCAGCAACATTGCTAAAGATCGGGTACAGTGGTGGCAAACATTTGTGATGGGGAATCTGATAGCTGTTCACATGGACCAGCTTCAGGATTAAGTCTAAGTCTACACTGGCTCAGGAGGGAAAACATTTGCTTTTTAAAGCGAAAAATAGAACAAAAAGCAGGTTTTTGTACCAAATGCATGTGATAACACATACACAAAATGACATACATCTGCAGCTTCCCAGGTGTGCAAAATATCCAATGCCTTATAAATTTCGGTTGCAGTCAAGGGTGTATGGCAGGCGCACACCCAAGATATGCTTTGGAAAATGACTCTGCACACCTGGCAAAGTGCATAGCAGGTGTGCCCTATTGTTTAAAGCCAATTTCGAGTTTTGAAATACATACTTATATCACTATTCACACGTGCACACTTGAAATATTTGCTCTTACAAATCCAACATCTAGTTGGAAACTCCCATACTCTGCGGTCTAGGGAGTATGGCAAGTTCAATCCAAAGGTATGTTTTGGAAAATGACTCTGCACACGTACACCTGGCAAAGGGCATAGCGTTTGGTGCGCCCTATTGTTTGAAGCCAACTAAAAGTTTTGAAACACTCACTTGTACAACCGTTCAGACGTACACACTTGAAATTTTGCTCTTGCAAATTTGAGATCTCATTGGAAACGGTCAGATTCTATAGTCCAGGTTCACACTAGACACTATACTAGTTAAATTTTACTTTCTATGCCACAACTGGAACGAAAGGTGAATCTTCTTCCTAAAAATGGTATTTGAAAGCCCACACAGCAGTGCATGAACTAACCCCATCATACCGTACCAGCCTACACGTCCTGCATTCAACAGTCTAGTATAATAGCATAACCGTGATCACGAGACAGAAATCTGGTGTGCAATATACACTCTATATTGGGTAGGATGCGTCCTTAAAATTTCTTGAAAATTTAAGTGAAAATAAAACCTACCTGAAGGGTTTTACCAAGTCCCATTTCATCTCCAAGAATACATCCATCTTGCCCTTGTAAACGAGAGCAGGCTAGCAACCAGTTTACACCAGAGAGTTGATAATCCCTTAAATTAACATTTTGCAATCCAAGTTTGTTCAATCCTTGTTGGGAAACTGTCTCCCCGCACAAACCCTTCAGTCTGTTATCTAAGTCTGCTACTGCTTCCTTAATCTTCTCCATATTGCGTTTGAACTAGTTAATTTATCTTCTTGAGACCATAAGGTGTACTTTGTTTTCACTTTTGGAAATTCAAACACCCGCCCCTCTTAAGTCCTTTGAGTATGGCACACTAAATTGCGAAGACCGTCCTCGGTCTCGGTTTTACAACAGCGGTCACAAGAGATAGCATGAAAGCAAACAGTAATTAACAACATGTTAAATTGCAGTACCGTCGAGAGAGGGCGGGAAGGGGGTAGCCGGCGTAAATACCCGGGGCCCGGTCTCAACAAGGGTATGGGAAAAGTTTAACTAATGCAAAACAATTTTAAACGTTGGATGCTCATTCGTTTGTTTGTTTGTTTAGTAAGTTTATTCCATTGTTTGGCATTTGGTCTATTGTTTTAGAATGTCTTGTCCTCAGGGCCTCAAGACTGTTATTTTATGACTCTGAAGCTAGTTGTTCCTCAAAGAATGACTGTAATGTTATTTCATCCTTCAATCCTTAGCGCAATCGGTAATTACAAAGAGTAGATATTGTGAAATGCCAATAGATACTGCTAATCCATTTCCTGTTTCAATTTAAATGTTTTGCAGTCAATAGTCTTGTCTAGTTTTTTCGCAAAGCGTGGCTGATCCAGTCAGAACAATACTTTATTATGACTTAAAGTTTTAGAGTGAGAACTGTATGTCTTCATATAAACACAAAACTGAAGCACTGATAAGGAGCAAAAAATGAAGACGAGATGAAGAAACAATCAAAGGATCTCGTGCATTATTTCAAGTGGGAGTAAGGATAGTTGTTAATGAAATAGATAGCACGCCTACAAGAAGAGTTATCATTAGGAACAAATATGCTCTAGTAAGCCATCAAGTTGATGCTGAGATAGAAACGCTTGATACTGAAGAAAAAATCGATGCCAAAGAAGAAAATATACAAGGAAACTACCACCACCACTTGATATTGCAACTTCGAGTGTGTTGTTACAGACACGTCAGCTTGAAGATATGATATGGGCTGGACAAGTTCCATTCCCAAAGCAGTTACCCTGCAATTTTGATGGCCAAAAATTACCACGTCTTCTTTGTAAACACGAGAATGGAGAAATGAGCAAAAGAAAATGGCTTGTATTTAGTCCTACCAAAGAAGCAATGTATTGTTTACCATGCAGACTTTTTTCTATACAAGTCTTCACAATCAGCGTTAGCTTCATCTGGATGTTGGAGTGAGAATACCAAACGGAAGAAATCATGGGACAAAACACCAGAGCGTGAACAGATCATGACCAATAGAGAATGCTATTTGAAAATCGTCTTGAGAATTTGCGACATTGCGCTAAAAACATACTTAAAAGTTTTATTCGCCTGACACTCTTCAGAGTATGAAACATATATGGCAACCTATTGATACGAAATATCTAGGAAAACTAGCCAATCCTAGACAAGAAAGGAAACAAAGAAAGAGAAAATCAAGAAACAAAGCACTTTTGGAAGAGTCAAAGTGAGAAAGCTTTTAAGTATGTTTTTAGCGAAATGTCGCAAATTTTCAAGCCGATTTTCAAGTTTTGCACAACAAAAAGATTGTTCAAGAATACTATTTATATTGGTGAGAAACTCAGACTCGTTTGGAAAGAAGTGGGAGCATTGACATGGTAGCTGAAGACAGGATGTCTTACAAAGAGCAATGGAGAAAACTTCTCACCATGATGTCACCTTGTTCCTTGGAAAGGGGGGCTTCCATTTTGTGGGTCCTAGCTTTGGATCGGAGATCCACATAACAAGAATTTCCTTGGAATTTAGAACCTTTGGCTCACCATGATTCCGTTCTTCGGGATCATATTTCCAAAGCAAAGGTATCTCAGCAGAGTGATAACAGATTGCAAGTACATTATCTTTCACCACGGTCACAAAATGAATTCATTAAGACTTATGCTCAAGTCCTGTATTATAAAAGAACGGGACATGGCAAAGTATTTTTCGATTTTGGTAGACGAAACTCCTGATTCCACTCATAAAGAATAGACTACATTCATTTTACAATATCTTAAAAGAGAAGATGACGTCTCCTTTGAACAAGAACATTTCCTAGAGTTTGTTGATTGCTGCAACAAAACTTGGGCTTATATTTCTTCCTTGATCCTGGAAATTTTGTCAAAAATGGAATTCCTATTAGTGACTGTCGAGGTCAAGGGTGTGCCAATGCGGAAAAAATGTCTGGGATATACAATGATGTTCAAATGCATATTAAGGCAGCCAATCCCTTAAGCATTTTTTCTCCTTGCGCTTGTCATTCCCTCAAGCTCTGAGGATTCTGCAGAGAAGCTGTAACATTTTTTGGCATTGTTTAGACTGTGTATGACCTCTTCTCACCCAGCACTCAGGCATGGAAGATACTGCAAATTAACGTTGGATCATCAGTGCATAATTTATCTTGCACTAGATGGACAAATTGTTTGGAAGTGTCCGCCCTTTTGCTGCCCATCTCTCGGGCAAAAAGGCTGCACTTCAGGAGCTTGTCACACTTAAGCTTACACCACAAACCGCGAAAGATGTCAATGGTGCGATTAGTTATGCATATTTCTTTGTTTGCATTTTGATGTTAGCAAGTTGGCTAAAAATTCTTGTGGCTATTGATCAAAGGAACCAGATAATTCAGGCAAGGAAAGCATCTACAGATGTGGAAGTCTCCAATCTCTGCAGTCTTGTTTTGCCGAAGGAGTTCGTCAAAAGTGTAGCATCCAATGAACATTTTTACAGGATTTCTATCAAAGCGGAAAATATGTGACAATTAATTATTGGGGCTGAAGATAGCCAAGCAGCCATTGACGAGAACGCTTTTAAACGAGAAGTGCTTTATGCTACCTTGGATTCAGTCATCGGAGGAATAAGAACACGTTACAGCATGATACATAAATGACCTCTTTTCATTCATGTGGCAGTATCAAAAGCTATCTTGTGACGAGATTCTTTTGCAAGATGCATGCAGTGTATGTAGCGAAATGTACCCAAGCCACGTCCACCCACTGGGTCTGGAGGAAGAGTTTTTGCACCTGAAAAGAGTGCATCTTGCAAATTTTTTGGTGAAAAAGAACTTGATTCGCTTTAAATAAATTAACGAAATTCAAGCTGGAAGAATGTCTGTACTGCACTGAAATTTTTTTGCACTTTGCCAGTGACAGTCGCTTCAGCAGAGGGTTCTTTTTAATAGTAAGCTGATAAAGAACTTCATACCAAGTACTATGGCCTAGGATAGGCTGTGTGATCTTGCACTGCTAAGTGTGCAAAATTGCAAAAACAGTTGATTTTAAGGAAATTATTATATACTCTGCAGACTAGAAAGCCCGTTAAATATCCTTTTAAGCTTTATTTAGGCTTTTATTGTCAGACTATGCTCATGCCTACGCAACGTAATTTTCACTGATTTTGTCATTTGATTCAGTCGTTAATCGATTCAGGCGGGGGAGCTGAATGTTATTTTAGTGGGGCTGAAATCCTGTTGCCCTGCACTGCTGCTCCTGCAAAAGGGTCCGTGTTGTTTATAGAACTATAACATCTTTACACAGGTTTAAATGAAAATTATTGCCATTAATTGTATAAAAATTAAGGTGGCCTCGGTTACCGGGGAAAAAATATCGAACATCTGGTAACCAAGGCCGAACTCGTGTTTGACCATTTCTGGTTTAAGCGCGCATAGAATTCACGGTGTTACTGGCTTGGTTCGTCAGCTCATGAAACAGGCTTGAAAAATAAGTGCATTGATAGGAAATGAAACGAAGACCGTTCTAGTATATGTCTGATAAACTTTTACATATTTGTGTAAGATTTTACAGTTGGTGTTACTTTTAAGATATATTTTCCAAATGTGGTTAAAATCCAGAAATTCCAAAAATAGATTTAATGACGTCATCACTTGAGGAGTCTATTGTTTTCTGGGGGAGGGTCATAGACTTGATAGGGGGGATCTATGTTCGTAAATGTGCAACAACAGCAACCAAAGATAAGCACTTCGAGTTTAAAGTGGTTCACTACATCGGCGACTTTCTGCTTGCAGAGGATATTGAGAACACAGGCAACAGTGGCATAGCATCCGGGTATATATATTTAATGCATACCCAGGGATTTTATATTTTTCAATTTTGATGTTATTTGTCTTAATGAAACGTTAATTCAAAGAACATGAATTTTAATGATGAAATTTCAGCAAACCCCCTCCAATTCATTTTAAACTTATTGCAATATTTTCCATTAACTTCTGTCGTAGGAATTTCAGTACCTCAGACAATCCTATCTCTGGACATGTGAGGCTCAGGCCAAGGAGTCAAAAAACCAACCTTCTTCCAAGTAAGATAAGCAACCTATGCATTAATTTTTCAATAATGCAACAGTGTTTGCACTCTCAGGGATCTGGACACAAGCAAAATTTTTATCAAAAGGATGAAACAATAAGCTATTGTTTTACTTCCAGCCTATCTGTCTTCTGACTATGCTGTAATATATTTTCTAGAAATACATGCTACAATATAAGTAACAAGGGGGTCGCTGCTGCAGTAGTATGCTCATTTGCTGCATCTTGACATAAATACCCTCAGGAAGAGCCCATTCGCATTAGTTCATACTAGCAATAGTACTAACAATCATAAGTGCCCCATTTACGAGAGAAGTGGCATTAACCTACATTTTACTCTTTATCCCTGATAATTTAATAACCCATACACAGGAGATTATAAATATTCATTTACCTTGGTTATATGGTATCTTGAATATAATGTACTATATCAGCTGCTCCCATAAAGTATGCTATTACCTGATTATACTTCAGTTAATGTTTCTAAATACACATACTCCTTGGCACATCATGTGTTTGTTGTTAGTTCTTGTTATTTGTCACTTTGAATGTATTGCTCAAGCTGTAATCATTTGATTGGGTCAGTGAAAATTGACTAATGTATTTCAACTTGAAAACAAAATGTGTCACAAAATGCTGCAAAACATTCTGCCACAGTTTACTTCACACACTCCAGGAGTAGATATAGTAAAACAATCCTTATGTGACTTGATCCTTTTTGGGAACCCAGGTCCAAAGCTGGCAACAGAGTTTCAACCGAGGCACGTTTGTTTGGGAAATGCCTCTGATGTAAGCAGAGCAGCACTCTTTCCCCAATTTTGTATTGTTGTTATATAGAATCTCTATCTTGCCTTTGATGAATTGCTGAATATATGCTGAATTTTTAATTTCTTTATTGCCACAGTGTAGGTACAAGACAAAGTGCCCTGCAATTGCTTTCTCCAAAAGTTAATCATTTCTCTCACACATATCACTGCCGGACATCAAATGCAAGCCATTATTGTTTTGTTTTTTGTTTTGATATTTACTTTTAATAGCTGAAATGTAAGTGCCTGTTATGGTGGGGGCTTCCATGACCCATGAAAGTTACAGTAGTTGTATTTTCCCTTTGTGGTATCCGTGTTGTTGCTTTTCATTTATAATAAACAACAACAGTTGACAAGGATATGCACATACAAACAGGAAAGAATTGTACTGGGCATATGAATATGCACTTTTAACAACAGTATGACTTCCAGTGGATAACCTTCAGTACTGAGGTTACTTAGGGAATTTCCCATGTGAATGAAAAAGGCCTTAGTACACACAACTTAGACAAGCATGTTAATAAAAAAAATTGATCAAGTTTGTGTAAATGAAGGTAAATCAGTAGAGATTCTTGGTGTTCATTTGGATGAAAAATCTTAACTGTAAAAGTCACTCAAGTGAACTTTTTAAAATTTTATGAAGACTGTGGTACCTTTTTTTCAAATATGTAATCAACCCACCAATGTTTAAAAACTCACTATTTAAAGTTTGGTACGTTTGTATCAAACTTTGGAAAAACATTCCTTTTGACATTTAACAATCCTTTTAAATGGTGAGTTCTTGTTATAGTAATTTTGGAACAATATTGGTATTTTCTATGTAGCAAATCTCAATGTGAACTTTAAACTGTCAATTCAAATACAGAAGTCCACACACACAACATGATAACTCTCCTCAAAGTCACTGCTCCAGCTGGTCCCCTTGTTTACCTTATCTTATTACCATCTGGCTGGCATTTAAGGACATAAATCAGACCTTAATTTTGAAAGCTTTTTAACTGGCCTGGCATGCTGCATATGTTTTGTTAGGTCATTAACAAAAATATACTTCATATATACAAAACCAGCAGCATAACCAAGGAATCCAGCTCTAATAAAAGAAATGCAACAAATAAACCCACATTTGCTACAACTACCAGGGTAACCGCAACACCACAAAACAAAGCACTAACTTCATTAAGGATAAGATCTTATAAAATACTTCAGTTAAGAAGAACAATTCTTATTCGAGGAATCTCCATTTACAGAACTAGTCAAAGAGACCAAATCCCATGTCATCATCAGATTCTTCTTCACTTTCTTGTTTCTTTTCCTCCTTCTTCTCTTCAGTGGCTGCTTCTGCAGCTGGAGCTGCTCCACCAGCAGCAGCAGGAGCAGCAGCAGCTCCACCTGATGGCATGGATGCCATCTTCTGCTTTCCTTCGTTAATGAGCTAAAAAAGCAAAAAGATGATCACATGGTGCAATTCATTTTCCATGCATCACAGCAAAGTAATATAATAAATTACCACTTTATGTGTATCACCTATGCATAAAAAAGCAGCAGCATTTAGCTGATCGGTAAGAGATGACTACGAAAAAAGACTCAAATCTATCTTCACCTCTCAAAATCAAAGATCCCTTACTCAATCTTGCTCACATTGATGCTGAGACATAACATTTAGCTCTCACAGTTTCGAAGGTCATTACAAATAAAAATTCACTACAAGATGTACTGGTTGTTGTAAAACCACCTAATTACAACGGATGAAATTCGTCAATTATACAGAGCCGTAAACTGGACAAATCACTGAAATCGTCTGCGACCTGGTGAGCGACCGAGAGCAGTGGAGACGACTGACACTGGGGCAGTCCTCAACGGATGGTCAACCTGGTCATCGCATTCAAAGGACTTAAGTACAGGTGCAAGTGATGAAATTCCCAAATAATTACCAGAAGCGTTGTAAATTATACACGGTATACCTTTCACATGATAAATTTCAATCTATGAACACTAATTCTCGGTCATTGTCAAGAAAATCGTCAATAGTGTCTTGGTCAGTGTTTCACATTGAGAAATTTCCTAACCATCACCATATCATTCCCTAATTCAATTGACCTTCTAGAGATACAGTGATGAGGTATAATATCAATATGACTTCCCAAGTGAATGACTTTTTATTTAACATGAGTAATTTTGCCTCAGTATGCATATAAGTACTATAAATGTCCCTGTAGGGTATGGTGCTGTTGCATAAGCCCCATAGCCTCATCATTTGTTATGGATATATGGAGATAATAAATAAATACACATATAAAACCAATAAAACAACTCAATGTCAATATCAATATGCATATAAACTCAAATGGGTTTGTAGATTATACCTCAGCTAAATCTTTTCCCTTCAAATTGTTTACAACAATGGAAGCTCTTTCTTCTTCATATCCAATACCTGCACTTTCTAAAATTTTTTGAATATCTCCAGCAGATGGACTGCTGTTTCCTCCAAGGACAGCTAGAAGATAGGCGGCCACGTAACGCATTCTGAAATAGAAGATTGAAAACAATATCATGTGAGTGTTCTTAACTAAATATAGATGACAAAGAACAAACAGTAAACAGCAATGGGTAGTAAATAACTGTAATTTGATAAGACTACCATTTTCGAGAAATTTTCAGATAGACCAATTTTCCAGCAATTTCCAAGGACAATTGTGTATCCATAGGAACTTCAATAATCCAAGCAGTTGAAAGTATCTAGCCATGACAACTAAATCTCAGTTTGATCTGACAATAAGCTGCAAAATGTGACAACTGGTGTTTATTACATTACCATCAGAAAACACTCTCCATGCAAGTAAAAACAGTTTTCTTAAGTGACAATTTGCATACCTATGTATTCTGGTCTTGAACAATCTTTTTGTGGTACAAAACTTGAAAATCGCCTTGAAAATTTGCGACATTGCGCTAAAATCATAC
>JANTCA010038272.1:0-20103 GCA_024741275.1 Chironex yamaguchii
GGTAACTTAAGTAATTAAGGGCGTGTGTGTAAGGAGTAGTAGCAGTGAGTAATATATCAACTTGTTCAACTTGTAAAAAGTCTTCAAGTTTATATTAACAAGGAAAAAGACATATACTGTATATTCTTTGACTCCAACCCTCTTGAATACAACACACCATATCTTCGTTGATAATTTCATCTACACCCACTACCAGAACAGAGATTTTTAAGATAAAGGATCAGAAATAACACCCTCTAAGCAACTTTAACAAAAATTTGGTGTAGATCAAAATTTACAGGTAGTTTTTTAAAAAGTATTTGCATTCCTGGTCTTCGAGCAGAAATCCATCTAAAGGTGTTGCCAATGCCTGGCTCATTACGTCGGCTTAACCATGGCTTAAGCCAAACTGATCTTTGCATTTTCTGGCGTTTCCTTTGTCGCATATATCATGATAGCAACTACACCTGCTGCAGCAGTACATTCATTTTCACAATCCATGATGAAATAAGAGAATATTACACGTCCCTCCAATTTATGGGACGAGTATAAACAGGCGTTTCTATCCCATGTATTGAATGATCCCTCTAATCGTATCCAATAAAAGAGACCGTGTATATCTGTGCTTAAAGTTTAGGTTGCTAAGCCTGTGCGCTGTTTAAGAAGGTTAATTTCTTATATGTTTCGGTGGTGTTGATTATTAAGAAAATAATTTGCGTGATTTATATACTAGTTACTTCGTTAGCACTTTAGTTATCAAAGGACGAGTTACCATAATGGTATGTCTTTAAATCATTTTAAGGTATAAGCTCTGCAATGACAAATTTATCAATGGCATTGTCGTCCGTTACCGTATTGTTAACAATCTATGTAAACAGCGTCGGACCAAAGGCTTTATAGATCACCACAACCACCTTTGTTTGCTTGTATCAAGGAGTACGTGCCTAAAAAATTAATCGTCTCTAGGTTTTACACCTTTTCTGCCTTCTTACAACCGTCGGCTATAGACTTTGGTAAATTTAGAGCGATATTAGTACCCCAGATAATGCATTTTCTGGACTTTTGAGGCTCAGTCTGAGCAGTGGAAAAATACTTAGCAAGAAAATATCTTTTCAATCTCAGGCCACAGCTGTCTTGTCCATGCCAGATCCGGAAATGTTAAGAACTAATGACACTTTCTCACCACAAGACTGTCCCACAAAACAAATCACGCACTTCTCAGGATATGTTTTCATTTGCCTTCTCTGCAGTAAGGAAAGCTGGCTATGTATGAATTTCGTTAATTTATTTTGGAACTGAAAATCCATATATAGTGTAAAAACTAAGAGGAGACAGTAAAATGGTACTCGTTTTTCCGTCTTATCTTTTTGATCCCCAGATACTGACCTTCAATCCAAAGGTCAAAAACGTAAGCATTACTTGCATTCCAATCTCTGACGTTTACCACAATAACGATTTAGCCGAAATGAGTTGTTCTTGATGGTTTGAAAAGGGCTGCTTTTATCAGCTGGTAAAATTCATTTTGAACTAACTTTTTTTTTCTGTTTCTTTGCTTGTTCCGCTCAAAATAACACCGCCACCTGTGCAATTTGTTTTAGGTACTGGGCCCCCCTTGGCTAGCAGAAGCGCGGGGCCCGGGACCCTAAAGCCTTATCCCCCTAAAACTGTCCCTGGCTAAAGACGGCATTGTCTTGGTTTAAATTTTGGCAAGACGCTGCAAATGTTGTAGAGCAAGAACCACGGGCAATTTCATACACTGTTAAATGAGCTTGAACGTTCGATAGGTAGAATTATTTCAAGTATTTAGGCCAAGTTTCTGCATGATAATTTTTATAGTGGAATCAATGTAGGATGTAGTAGCTTTGAAATTAGCAAGGTAAGAGCAAAAGAATCACTCAAATCGGCGACTATCCCGCACAGCGTAGACACTTGTTGTAATTCGCGTAAGAATCGTGGAATTTGAGGGACTTGATTTTTTTGAAATAGAACTCATTTTTATTTGGCACGAAAATCGGCGGCTTATGAAAACATGTTCACATTTGTCCTAAAGTGCGTTAAAAGCAAGACAGTCGCATTACGATCTTTCCAACATATGTGAACTTGCCGGTCCCAAAGATCTGATTTACTAAAAGAAACTGGGGGGGGGGGGGGACTCCTGACTTTTACACTTTTTACAACATATCAGAACTATGCTTAATATTATTTTGAGTTACAATAGCTGTGGGAAACGAAATTGATAACCTGTGAAGCGATTAAATTGCTTACAAAGAGTTCTTTCCTTACACATTGTTCGATGAACAATAAGTATTGTGCACAGCCAGAGTCCAAATCGCGTTGTTCAGCAACACTTGAAAGGAAAGTCTTGGACATCTAACATGGAAGCGGGCAAACAGTTAACATATCTTACGATTGACAAAGCTCTCGATTATGTCGGGGGATTTGGCAGGTATCAGTTGCTTGCGCTTGCTTTAATGATACCTCTTAAATTTTCAGCATCTTTCCAAAGTCTTGTCATCTTCTTTACTGCACATGACCCTTCATGGCAATGTGTCCAAAATTCAACATTCTGCAATTTAACGGGAACATACAAAGCTGGAGACGATTTCTACTCACGTCGATGTGAGATGCCAAGGGATGCATGGGAGTACACGACTCCTAAGATATACTCGGTCACTACTCAGGTAACAATCACCATTTTATGATGCAATAAGCAGTTTACCATTGTCAAAGGGTTACTTGCGGTAAATTGTTCGAGCTTTTCAATGTAATGAAGTGAAAGTGGAGTTGGGAAATAGTGATGTGGGGAACATCAAGCATCGCTTACCTTTATTAAAGTGAAGAAAATGCCAAGAAATAGCATTCAGTGGGAGACAAGGAAAGAAAACATGATAATCAGAAAACAAAACATCAAACTGAAATTGGTATTTTGTCTGAATGCCAGTAAACATATGACAAACAGTAGTTGATTACTTGTAAAGCTCGGACAGTAAGTAGTGTTGACAGACCTTCTTTGATGAACGTCTCCGTTTCTTGCCTACTTTCTTATTGTTATCCATGGCTTACATTTGTTTTCAAAGTTTATGAAGTTGTAGTAAAATTATAGAAAACGAAAGCGGTAGTAATTTAAGAATGTTGCTTTTGTTTTGTCCTGCTAGTTTGATTTGGTTTGTGAAAGACGAGGATTGATCTTCTTCCTAACATCCTTCTATTTCATTGGCTGGGCTTTTGGCTCGGTTGTTCTCGGGTACCTCTCGGACAAGTAAGTAAACATTTTATCAATCTACTTTAATCGCCTTTTGACGAGCAACAAAAAAAATAATGAACAAAGGTAATTAGACAGTCACGACACAATTAATATAAGAGGACAAGATAGTCACGATTCAACAAGATTTATTTTGTCTTAAAGTTTTTATCAGAAAGAAATTTAATGCGCAGGATTAGACATGAAAAACCAATTTGGTTGCACGTGTATGTATTCCATGCCTTTTGTATGTGTTTACTGTTGCGAAGGTTTGCATTTGCATCCACTGTTTTCAGGGCCGCCGAGAGCTAGGACAGGGCCCGGGGCAGCTAATAGAAACGGGCCCCCTTTTAAACGTTTTATAAATGTTTTAAATTTTTGCTAAAGCTAAGAAAAGCAAACAGAAAGAAATATAATGCGCAGGATTAGACACGAACGGCCAATTTAGTTGCACGTGTATGTATTCCATTTCTTTTGTATGTAGTTACAACATAACTTTAAGTCTTCACTTTGATATCATTCCAAAATATAACAGAATGAAACAGCTTCAATTTCTTACCGGCGCCCGAAATGGCCCGGGTCCCGAGGCAGTTGCCCCGGCTACCCCTCTCTCGGCGGCACTCACTGTTTTAAAGGGAAGGCGAAACTTCGACAGGAAAGCGAACGTCGAATGACAATGGAATTTTAATTGAGAAGGGGAAATATTAGGTTTCGAAAGATTACACGAATTATGCCTAGAAAAAAAACATACGATCTCTACTTAAGATGCTGAGGCAGTATTAGTAAACAAGTTGTGTTGCCTGAATATTGCACTGTTTTATAACTAAGTACCGCGCAACATTGATCACCTAATGTAAAGGTCCAATATGAGAAAGATTGGGTCGTTTTTGAAAATAACTTCGCCTTTCACGCCAATAAGGTCTCTATTTGTACTGACACCAACTACCCCGAAGTGCTGGGGATTCGCAAGTGGAGGGAGGGTAAGAGTTAGTCAGAGTTGTTTAAGATTCGCGGCTGCAATAAGACAAGAAAGCTTTCTATTGCCAGACAAAGCATATATTCGTGTCTTCAATCCACTTTAATCTGATATGAAAGGCCTAGTGTTTATCTTCATGTATATGCAATTCCGATTAAATCCCTCTAACTTGTCACGTCAGCTTTAGACGAACTGGGAACATGTCGCCACAGAAATATGGGGTAGACATATCAAACCAACTCCCCCTGCCCCGTGGCGTCTCCTCTGATGTTTGAATATTTTGGAAAATAACTGATCGCATTTCAATGGAGCCACTTTTATAGTCTGAAGTTATGTCTTGCCCATCGATATACTTTAAGCATTTGGCTGTCTTCTTTTATCCAGAAACAAGTTTCACTTTTCCAAGGCCCCGGCCGAACTGCAGTACTTTGAGGGGCATAGTTAACAATTCCACCTACTGTTATATTGCAATCGAGTCTTAGTCGATTCACAAGTCTGATGCTTAACCGACTGTGCCAGTATTACCACCTAAATACGCAAAATACTGCCTTCAAAAGTCTACCTTTACATGCATAAAAGTCAACAGTTAAGTTAGTTTTGATCTTATTCATTACGATGTTGTCAATGTACATCTGTTCGTTTTTCTTCTTCTGATACAGGTTCGGACGATTCCCAGTCATGTTCGGGTCTTCAGTGTTTCTCCTCCTTATCCCTTTCTTGAGTGCCTTTTCATCTACGTACTGGGGCTTTGCAGCTGCAAGAGCTTTCGTCGGTTTTTTTTACCCTGGCCAGCTGGTACAAATGTTTGCTCTGGTAAATGAATACGTTAGCCCCAAGTACCGGCCGCTTTCAGGGATGCTATTTTTTGCCATTTTTACGCTGGCAGTCATTGCTGTTGGAGTTCATGCATTATTCATTCGCCAGTGGAAGTTGTTGATCATTGTAACAACAGCGCCTTACGCCGTGTTTCTGATTATGCTGTGGTAAGTACACCTTGTGGAACACCATTTGTATACGTTTGCCATCTATTGCTTTTTCATTCAATACGACGTGTGTATATCATGCAATAAATCTAATCGGAATGATGCTGGTATTTCTTTGCAATATTTGATTAGATACGGCTGCAATAACAAACACTTTAAACCCCAAATATTATGAAATTTTGGAGGCAGATGAAAACTATTTGTATTCAAATTTCTTGAGACCAAGCTATCGACGCGGTAACGCAAGTATGAATGCTACTATTGTTATTGTTGTGGCATGATAAATTAATTAGTATTATTTGTTGTATCAAAATGGGCAGAACTACTGAGAAGAATCATTTTGCTCATTTGAAATCGCCCCATAAATTCATGTGATTTGTTGCTGAGTAAGCACGATTGCTTTCTTTTTAGGTTCATACCAGAATCTCCGAGGTGGTTAAGAGTGCGCGGCAAATGTGATGAGGCACTCAAATTGCTCAAGCGAGCGGCAGCAATCAACAGAAAAACGTTTCCTGATAACGTTGAGCTTGAACCAGTGTCTCCTACGGCAGAACATCAAAAGATATCTCCCTGGTTACTTTTCAATACAAAAACAATGTTATGGAGAAGCTTAAATCTTGGATTCGGCATGTAAGTTATCATAAATGAAGTGTTTAGTCTATATTTTTCCTGGCAGTGAACAGCCATTTTGTTTAATCGTAGAATACTCATTCTCTATGTTTTTCGCGAGACAAATTTTATTGTCATTAAGGTACAGGATCGGGACAAAGACAGACTTGAAAGTTTTGTAAAGAGCAGAGAGCCCTTTGTGCATCAAGTTTTTAACACAAGATCTCAATTACACACAGTACTCTAAAAATCACTGCGTGCGTGGTACTTGACAAATGAAAAAAGGAGGATGTATTGAAATTTATTTTGAATGCTTTTGTTTATTTTGATGCCCATAAATTCAGCACAAATTGATAAGTTCAATTATTTCGTTCTTTACTGCACATTTACGATGTTTGCCTGTATGACTGAAATGTACGGTTTGTACATTTTCACTTGATAGTGAAACGGCACGTGAAACAGCACGCGACAAGCTCGATTGTAGTAGCAAGAAAATATGTGCAAAAGAAATTTTTTATGTTAAGTTCATTAATGATTTTACCTCACAAACTGATCGTCTCTACTCGATTTTATACAAGATTTTAAACAAAAATTGGTCTTGATTAGCCAACAAGTGAACAAGTTCAATCAATTTCGAAAAAATTCCGGATTACGATTAATCTATTATTGCGTTTGTAATGACTTCTGGCTCTAGAAACACATTTTACAATATTTCCTGGTGAGCAAAAATATTTATACAAATTTTGGCATAAGAGGTTCTATAATTGTTACAAGGCCTGTCGAAAGCCAACTCGCGCCCTAGGGCTATAAACAACACGGGCCCCTGAGTGTTTCAAACTTTTAAGAACTAGACGAAATCAAGCTCACTTTTGCAACTACTTAAATCACGTGGTATAAGCATAAGCGTAGCCAATAATAACTTAAAGTTAAAATATGACTTAAGGGAGGTACTTTACGGGCTTTTATGTTTGCTAACTGGTTATTAATGCCCTTAAAATCAAGAGAATCAAACGCCAAACAGCAACACTCTTCAGAGTATGAAACGTCAGAACGAAAAAAGCTTTTAAGTATGATTTTAGCGCAATGTTGCAAATTTTCAAGGGGATTTTCAAGTTTTGTACCACAAAAAGATTGTTCAAGTATTTTTTAAAATCTAATCACACCAGTCCACCAGCTTGCTTCACTTTATATATGCTTACGCGGCAGGGTCACGTAATGACTTGGTCTGTAACGGTCTGCAAAGGTCACAAACCCCACTGCATTAAAATAATGTGGATTATTTCTCTGAAATAAACCCCTTTTTAGCATTTCTTTAATTGCATCCACTGTCATTTTGGCTCTGTGATTTGCTTTGCTATTACCTGTTGTAAATTTTCTTTCGCATTAATTGCTAGGGGTAAGGAAGTAATTCAAGCTTGTGTTTAGGACGTTTTAGAGTAGACACTTGAAAGGAATTTTACTTTGAACATTATTAATGAAAGACAACACAGCAAAATCTTCTGTAAAACCATTTCCTTGTATCCATGGAGTACTACTAAAAGGATACATATGATGAGACAGATAACGCCTTAAATGAAAGGGATATTTTATGTCATTTATAATGAAGTCAGAGAGGCAAGGAACGTCTCGTATACCTGCAGGGTGCATCACAAAAGATATGTTTCTCAGCCATGAAAAGTTGATACCAAGGTTAAAGAGTCACTTTGCTAGATGAACTTTACCGATGCTCGGAATGTTTAATGGATCCTCACTGTCATAGTTATCTGTGGTCGTGTGGAGTTCTTTCAAAGACAAGGAAACGCCATTAGATGATTGCAATTAGAATTAGAAGCGCTTGAAGGGCGTACACCACTGCCAAGTCATAGGGTCATTCAACCATAAAACCTTTTAAGGCGAACGAGCCCTCTCAGTTACCAACACCTTGCTCTTACAATACCCTTGTGTGTACCACAACCTTGAAATGTTTATTTTCATCATCGTGATAGATGATATTTAGAATCACTGACACTGGAGAGGTGCTCATATTTACAAAGATCAAGCTTTGGTTGTCTTAAAATTATTGAAGAAATTCCCATTGTCTCAACTGATGGCAAACTGGATCGGTTTTGCCTCCTTACGATCGAGAATGGAAAATGTGTTCTTGAAATACCAGATTCCAACCTTTTGATGTGGATTGTAACCCTGTAGGAATTAATTTGAGCTTCTCCATCGTATTGTAATGTGCCAACCTCATCTAGGTACAGAAAACCATAGACGTTAGGTCAATGTAGTGACACTATACAGAATTTGCACTGCCTGACCTATACATTGCTGGCAGTTGTTGTCTGTTGATATCCCTTTATGCTGTAGGTGCAAACCCAAAATTCGAAAGAAGGTCTTTGTCACATTGTTAATGCAGCCTTCAAAAATCTAGATGATAATCGGGATCGTTCAGTCTTTTCTGTAAACACTATCTAAGGCCGTAAATAATTTTTGTTTACAGACAAACACATAAACAGACAAATCCACCGAAAACATAGCTTTTATCTTGGAGGATGTAATTAAACTTTACATGGAAACGTATTGTTGGGGCCACTTGCTCGATACTGATTTGAGCTAATTTCTGAATGCTGAAGTCAAAAACTTAGATTGATAATAGTTATAGGTCAAATCTAGCTATCATATTGCCTTTGTTAAGGTGACGTGGAAAATTATAGATTTTAAGCTTAATTTGTTTTGCAGAGACACCGTCTTTATTGCACATCTTCAAACCAATTGGAAACAACCAGCGAACCCGACCTGGGGTAAAGTCTTTATTAGCCATATGTATGAGTGCTGTACTGTATTACAAAAAGCTGAGCATGAATGGTGAGACTTAACTTTACTGCTCATTAATGTAAGCTTTGAGAAAGGTCGCTTTGTAATATTGAAGAGGTAGTTGTATGAATACGGAAGGATTTGCTCACAAGTGAGAAAAGTGTCTTCACATGTACAAAATAGAGCACCATGTGATTAAGAAGGTTTAAGGGAACACAATAATACTAAAGAAAGGAAAATTTCTGATCTTATGAGGATGAGTCATGACTTGAGCTCAAGATGTCTAAGATATCGCGGTTGTAAGGCTGCTTTATGTGTACTTTTTTCTTCTTTTAGGTTTGTTAGTGCGATGGTATACTATGGCATCACATTTGGTCTCCCTGACCTTGGTGGTGATATCTATAGGGACTTTATTTTATCTGCTGCACTGGAAATTCCGGCACTGATTGTAGCAGTTTATTGTCCAATGACGTAAGTATTCAATGACGTAAGTTTCCAACCAATGACGTAAGTGTCCAACCAATGACGTAAGTGTCCAACCAATGACGTAAGTGTCCAACCAATGACGTAAGTGTCCAACCAATGACGGATGACGGAAGTGTCCAACCAATGATGTAAGTGACCAATGACGCAAGTGTTCAAAAAAGTAAGTGTTCGTGTTCTGAAAAAATACATTTGTGTTATTTCAAAGTTAAAATGAACTAAACGGCAGAAGCACAGTCTTCAACCAATTCTCAACTTCTCACAACGCAGCAGATAAAATGGTTTTGATTCTCGTAGTAGACAAAAAATCCAAAGTTTAATTAGATTATGCATGCACTGTCATCAACTTTGTGTATCGGAGCAGTGTTCTTTTTCTGCTAGCTTCTCGATGTTGCGATCATAAGAATTGACGTAAAACACATCCTTGTCTAACGTCCACGCAGAATCAGTTCATTGAATGAGTCTGCAGAAACAACAAGAAAGATCCTATAGCCAACAATGTTGAAAATGGGACACTCTCACCAGAAATTATTTGAAACATTCTAAAATCGATGATAGTAGAAATATTTTGCTGCTATACAAATCTGTTATGTTCCATTTGTAGAAACCATCGTTTGTTTCAAATGGACTAGCATGGATCTGACTTATTTTTTGTGCAGCTTATCACGTTTTTCATGCTATGAGTGACACTTGCTTTATTCTTTTGCTTGTGTATATTGCATATTTGTATTTGGAATTTTCTAGAATTTCTTTTTTAGAAGGTCGTTGTTTATTGTTTTAAGACTTGTATAAATAGGAAAATTGTATGTTTTAAGGACAAATGATTTATTTTGAAGAAGTAAGCCATAAACTAAATCATTTCAACAAAATTCAACTTCTATTTTGTACTGGTCACTAGAAAAATACTTGCTTTGCTTTACAGGATTGGTCGTAAAAAAACTGTGATTATTCCTCAGATATTTGGAGCAATAATCTGCATTGCAACGTCGATCGTGCCTAGCAAGGGATATAACCGTAAGTCTAAAAATGACTGATTACTGTCTTAATTGGAATCCTAAGGGCTGGAAATACTCTCACATTTAACAGTGAGACCTCAGTCCGATCACGTAGGGTCAAGAATCGGTTGACTAATGTTTTTTAGGATCTACATGGCGTTGACATTAAGACACGGTTTATCGACAATAGGATTGCACTGACAAGTAGACTCAGAGAATGATAGTACTATTCTCTTCACTGTACATCACATTGTACAAACCCTATTTGTTCTGTCTTATGTTGAGTCACTGGCTCTGGAAAGCTCTACAAGCAAGTAGAGTATTCTAGATTTAGGTGGTTTATTTCCTACAGTGTAAATGTTTGACTCAGTCTTTTGTTAGTCAAAACGGATCCTTTTGTACAAGCTTTATAGACTCAGTGTTAGTCCTTGTTTGTCCCTTTTTCAAGGACAGTTTGAAACAAACATGTGTTACGATAGACAGCAATTAATTGCATTAAGCAATACTAATGTTTGTTCCTGCTATTATACTCGATTCCAGGATGGATTTTATACTCTACCGCTTTAAGTTTTTTTACCGTAAGAATAGGGAATCCATAATTTTTAATTCACTAAACTTTTCTATTATTTATATAAGCTTGTATTTTTAATTGCTTTCTCAATTGGCATGTACTTCGAGGAAGGTACTTATATTTGACAAGTCAACGTGGTTCTTTACACCAAGATCATACGTATAAAATATGAAAGTTATTTTTGAAAAGGAAGCAATACGTTTGCAAGTGTTTGATCGCCAAGGACCTATTCATACAATTGAGTCGTTGTATACTTCCTTGTGAACACTTTCTTCCGTAATAACTGTCGTTTGCTGCCCTGTTAGATGCATGGACATACCGGGTTGTATTTTCTTGTTAAAGTAATCGTAACGACCTAATTGTCTGTCTAACTGTCTTTGGCAATGAACTATCCACTTTGCTTTTCTCGAATTTAGACCTTAGACCTTTACGAATCACGCTGGGCTTGACAGGAAAGTTTTTGATGACTACTGCATTTAACGCACTGTACACATGGTCATTGGAGTTGTATCCTACTCAGATACGGTAGGTATTCCAAAACAAATGAGAGGAGTACATAAAAATATAAAAACAAATAAGTAAATTACTAATAAGTAAATAAATAAATTAGTTAAAAAGGAAATAGGTAAATAAGTAAAATATGGAGGTAGGTAAATGAGTAAAGGAAATAACGAAAATTGCTGCTCATTGAATGTCATTTTATAATCGTAACATATGCGATTGTTTTAAATGGTTCAAAATAGTAAAGTAAAATAAAATGTCTGTCCATCACTGAATCCGGTCATGACATATGAAAATATGACATTCGTGCAATCGTGCTTTATACATTTTGCAAGTAACTTTATTACAAAATTGTACCTCAGAAACCTCAGGTTATACATCAACAAGATTCATATACTTCCTGCCCTTGACAATTAATTAGTCCTTTTCTTCACCATTCAATACGACGTCAGTAGTCAATTTACTAAAGTGACCTGGATTTTTCTTCTTACGTAGTACATTCAGTAGAGATCAATAATAAGGATAATGATTTAGGTAATTTCCTGATAGTCATTAATCGCAAAAAAGCGCAAACGTTTGGAAAAATTTACCTCATTTAGTTGCGTCATACAACCGGGAGCGTCAGAATCAAAGCAAACATTTGATCTTGGATGCTAAATCCTAAAGGCTTTTGAACAGAAGCAGTGTAAAGGCTAAAAACGCAATAATATTGTTAATACCAGACGAAGGTTCTTTAAATTAACATCTTAAGTTTCTAACAGTATGTTCTCTAAATCAACTGATAGCTGGTAAGCTGTGCAACAACATCCATGGTCGTATTTCTACGTTACAGGAAGGGAAATGCAATCTGCTTCTTCAGGCTTTTTTTGGGTGATGATTAACAAGGAGCAGATTAGAGCAGATTAAAACTGCAAACATTTTCTCACCATGTTTTTTATGCCTGATCTATTGATGACTTGCATTTAAATCTCATAATGAAGAGACAGAACTCTTCTCCAGACAGACTGCCTACACTTAAACCTTCTGCTATTACAGATGTTTGAAATGTTACAAAAGATGAGAACATCGACAGGTCTTGCGAAACCTTAGAGGAATAAATTTTGCGGCCTAACGCTAGCAAGCTCGTTGACAAAGCAGGTGTCGTATTCATTTTAATTTTAGTCCGTAGTTATTAACTGATATTATTTTAGCATCGTCTGCGTCAAAATCGTCCCCTGGTAGGGACAGTTGCCAAACGCTTTTAAAGCAGTCGGCCTATGTATTGTCTTTAGAGCAGCTATTTGTCGGTCTTACTGACAGGGAGTTGTTGAACCCAATGGCTGCGCAAAGGCAAGTACAATCTCGCCGAAAGGATTACTGTACTGAAAATTCCTAAATTCATGATGTTTAAACATTTGCATGAATAGTGGGTGGGAACCATAATATATATTCATATGTCACATACCTTGATACTGAACAGAATTTGCGTTGGCGCTTATGACTCTCTTCATGACCCGTTAAATGTAGATCTTTAAAGCTAGCTGATCCACTGGAGAGAGGACATACTTTGGCTTGCTTAGTATACATTTGGGCTAAATGATAACCTTTTTTCGTTTTGCTTATTCAGACATGCAAACATACCGCATGAATTTAATTTTTTGGCAAAATTCATATGGCATAACCCTTCGATGTCTGACAAGGAGTTTTCTTTTCATAAGTTTATACATTTTTTCAAAGGAGCTTTCTCGTCGTTGCTATTTGAAACTACTGTCGCATCTTTGGTTTAAACTTGTAGGTCACAAGGATTGGGTTGGCTGCAAATTACAAGCAGGATTGGAGCAGCCTCCGCACCATGGGTAGCCCAATTTCTGATCGTATTTCATCGAGTTCTTCCATTTTCATTGATGGGAGTGTTTGCATTGGTGTCATCCCTATTATTTCTTTATCTGCCCGAGACAAAAGGACAACCGACCAATGAAGAAATCAAGGAAGATAAGCCAGAAAAAAAGGAAAATGGCAATGAACTTCATTTTGTGTGTGCTGATCCTGAGAAAAGAGAATTATGTTTAAAAGAGCAAAATGACGTTAACGGTTAGAAACAATAAAAGCGCACCCATAGCCACGCCCATGTAACCATAAAACCAAGAAAGCAACTACGTACTCTTTTTGAGATCTAATCACAATCTCAATTTTGGGAAGTTTTAATTAGTAATCTGTACTGAAAGTAGACTATCAATTTTAGGGTCCAATGATTAAGCGATCCAGTTTACTCAGTGTATTATGCGTTAAAATGAAATGTGTGGTCTACAGGTGAACTGACTTGATTTTGCTAAAGTTGTCTTCTTTACAGAAACGACACAGACTTTATCCTTAGTTGTTATGAGTCATAAGACCGATAGGAAACATATCATGTTCTTGATTCTATATTCTATAATAACAGTTGATACTACATGACAGGAAGCTTCCTTCGCTAGATCGTATCCTTAATATTACTCGGCATTCCTCTTGATTAGATAGACGCTTGTCATTTACGTTTACGTGAAATTGCAATAACCTTCCGATAAAGCTATTTTCTTCATCGTCGTTACATTGTGAGTGGTGTTCTGTAAAATGGAAGAATGAAAATAAGCAAAAGCAGTTGGATTAGCAAAGGTACCTGCACTTGAAAGAGCTAGAAGATATTGTTAAAGCAGATCGCTTTGAAAGAACTAGTGGATATTGGAAAAGCAAAGGCACTTTGGAAAAGCAAGCAGATATTGGAAGAGCAAAACACTTTGAAAGAGCATGAAGATATTTTAAAAGCAAAAGCACTTTGAAAGAGCAAGCGGATATTGGAAGAGCAAAGGCACTTTGGAAAAGCAAGCAGATATTGGAAGAGCAAAACACTTTGAAAGAGCATGAAGATATTTTAAAAGCAAAAGCACTTTGAAAGAGCAAGCGGATATTGGAAGAGCAAAGGCACTTTGGAAAAGCAAGCAGATATTGGAAGAGCAAAACACTTTGAAAGAGCATGAAGATATTTTAAAAACAAAAGCACTTTGAAAGAGCAAGCAGATATTGGAAGAGCAAAGATACTTTGGAAGAGCAAGAGGATGCTGGAAGAGCAAAGTCACTTTGGAACAGCAATCAGATATTGGAAGAGCAAGCGGATATTGGTAGAGCAAAGGCACTTTGGAAGAGCAAGACAATATTGGAGGAGCAAGAGCACTTTTAAAGAGCAAGGAGATATTGTAAAAGCAAAAGCACTTTGGAGGAGCAAGCAGATATTGGAAGAGCAAAAGCACTTTGCAGGAGCAAGCAGATACTGGAAGAGCAAACGCTCTTTGGAACAGCAAGAAAATATTGGAATAGCAAAAGCACTTTGGATCAGCAAACTCACGTACAGTAATTTGCTTAGATTAAATGTGTGGTGAAGAGCTAATCAAAAATCAAGGTTACCTTGAGTTGCATGGAATTCTTGTGACAAGTTGTGCTTAGATGATAAACAGTTTGTTCAACTGGCATCTTATTTTCTCTCTTTCACATGTGGCCTTCACAATTATGGAAGGTCTGACTCTAGAACGTTATGTATACTTTAACGTTACTTTCCAAAGTATATGTAAACACTGTGGTTTGTTTCAAAGCCATGAGGTATCCTAAGCCCTCCACCTGTAAGATATTGAAATTCAACTTTCAATTTCTTAGCACACAGTAGACCATGTCAACTAGTTTCACTTGAATTGCATTCGTATTTACTTGGCTTATACATTTTGCAATTGCTGTTTGTTGACTATAAACGAGAATATAAACGTTTATATTCTCGTTTATAGTCAACTTCTGATCTTTCTTCTGCTAATGAGTTTACAGACGAAAGGTTCTTTCCCAGATCTGGCTCTTTCGGTAATTCACTTAAACCCAGGCTATGTATGCAGTTTCTAAACTTAAAGACTTTTTTGATACCTTTTCCGGTAGCTCTCACAATGATGTCATCACGCAAATGCAATATAGTTATTCAAAATTGCACCATCTGCAGACTTACACATAGAGGCCAATTAGTAAGCAATCAGTGTTGTTTCATCAACATAGCTGATCAAGGCTTTCGCATTTCAAATTGTCATGATTGTTGTGTGGTGTGTACCTGTGTGGGTTCCGGGGGTAAAAGAATAGACCCAACGTATCCTCTGCGTGTCGTAGAAGGCGACTAAAAGAGGTTGACGACAGGAAGGGAATGCTGCTGTAAAACAGCTTTCCACATCATGATGCGGACGACTAGTACAAACCATATCAGATTGACTGAGGCCCAGGTGAAAAATGGCCACCATCATTGCTGAGTGCCAGCAGGGTGGAGATGGAAACCCTTATCTGCTGTGGCAACACCTGACGGAGAGATTAAGCTGAAAGTGAAAGCAGAAGAAGAAGCCGTGTAATGTCAGATGGTGTTTGTTTATCTTGGAAATAAGACTGAGCTGGTTCATGAGCATGCTTTTAGTCATTCTTTCTAGGTTGGCACATTGTCATATCTTTAAAGAAAACTCCTTAGTCCAAGTGGTAGCTCACTGATTCACAACGACTGGAATTTTTATCATATTTCAAATTGAATGTCATTTAGAAGCAGTTCCTTTACTTTCGCAAATGACAAATTCTCCTCTCCGCCTGCATCTAATGATGTCACCAGGAACACCATGACTTGGTGTGATAGTATAGAGTGCATGCAAACTTTTTAAAGAATGCGCGAATAAAGTTTGCGAAATTCACTCAACAAATTCTTTCAAAAGGAGTAGAAGCCAAAGAAGAAGCGAAGTGCTTGTTTGTATTCCAGTCCTTTGTCGGAAAAAATAACTGAACTAGAAGCACTCCAAGAGAGCAAACCTCCACCAACCCAGTATCAATATTCAAAGACCATGGGTATTCCCCACGATAATTTCTTTGCTACTTGACTTTCATGAAGATATGACTACCAAATATGGTAATTGTGTCATCGCCACAAAGACATCCTCACTAGCACTGTAAAGATTTCATTAACTGTTCCAGAACCCAGACGGTGATCCGTGAAATAGCTGTGAAATACAACAATGAATTGAAATATCATTGGAAGAATATAATTCCCAAAAGCTGTCAGTAAAATATGAAAACCTCGCGTTCCTTAAAGAATATGATTATAATAGTAAACGATAATTAGTAATAATAAACAATGATGAAGCTGATGATGATGATTGATGGGACATATGATGAAGCTGATGATGATGATTGATGCTGTCGCAAAATCCTCAATATCTCTAAGGTTCATGGATTTTCCCATTAATTCACGGGAAAATTCTACAGTAAGACACTTTGTCAACTCCCTTATTTAAATTTACAATTTAAACATCCCAAACTTTCGTAGTACTAGAGTAAGTTAGTAAAGAATTCTGTCATTTAATATTTTGTGGAAAGAGGACGTTAAAACAGAAAGCAGGTTGGAAGTAGAGAAGGAGACTTTAAATGCGGAAACTATTCATATTTCAATTTTCCATTTGTGCACCTGTTCTTATTTCTAACTCTATCTGGAACAACTCTTCCTGTTCTTTTCGTTAAGTTAGAGATATCGGCAGTCGACTTCAGATCATTTCAAGCTTTCAATTTTCTCTGTTTTAGTAGAACAGAGCAACATTTCATCTACCTATTACGTCTGTAAGAAATAAAGCTTACACGTCTTAGCCTATGGCAATTTTCTCAATTTAGAATCATCAGTGAGATCAGTTTCTTTAAATTCTAACCAGTTCTAGGCATTATCAAGACAAGACAATGCTGACAAGACCCTGAACATTGCTTCAGGGTCCTGTTTTCATTGATCAACGCATTCTGAACAACACCATTATCATCACTAATTGCAGTAACGCAGGCCTTGAAGGGATCCAGGTGAGTGGAAGGGGTCGTGTTCTCCCCTCCTGAAAAATATTTTCGCAATTCTGTTACTAATGCAACTAAATGTAAGTAGATCAGTCCCTTATATTGAAATTTTGTAGTTTATCGTTCCCCAGTGTTTTTAAGCATACTCACGCACCATCAGCTTATTTTCTTTTGCCAGTTTTTCATCTTCGCCATAATTGGATACAGTTTGTCGGTCATATCAGTCATCAGGTTGTCCTTCCTCTTGAGTCAGTCTTAAATATATTTAATTCCCCCACAACATCGATGAAGTACACTTATTTTGAATACCATCCACGACTTTTCCGTTCAGACATTTTTTCTTTTCCCTTCAACACCAAAAGCTGTTTCACCTCATCATGTCATTCATACACACTGCAAACGACATTGCCTCTAGAGAGGCAATGGATGATAAACTATTAACAGGTAGGAGGGCAGACAACTCAAAGGTTGTAAATGTAAAGACTCATTTCGTCTGGTAACAAGTGAACTAACTCAAAAGGATTTACAAGTTATCTTACAAACAAAAGATATAAAGTGTGAAAGATGTTGTGTCTATTAGAAATGTGAGGAACGGATGTCATTTGTCGTAACATACGTAAAGGGCGATTTCTAACACTCCCACTCGACAAATACATACGTTAATAACAAAATATCATAGATAAAAGTTAACTTAAAATGTCCAGTTTAGAAAGTCATATATAATACTACTGTTTCCTTATAACTTTCATAAGTCCACGCAAACGTTCAAATTTCTCCTTAGGTAAAGGCTTCTTTAAGATATCAGCTACCATCATCTGAGTTGAACAGTAAACTAATTCGATCTTTCCAAATTCAACCATATCGCGAACGTAATGGTGTTTAATGTCAATATGTTTGGTACGACCATGATACTTCGAATTTTTTGATAGTGCAATACATCCTTGATTGTCTTCGAATATGATACTAGGCGAACTTTGTGAAAATCTAAGTCCTTCAACAAACTAAGTAGCCAAACGGCTTCCTGGGCAGCACTACATGCTGGAACATATTCAGCTTCTGTTGAAGATAATGCAGTGGTGGTTTGCCTTTTTCCTGCCCATGATACAAGTCTGAACATTTAGAAAATGTGCTTTCAAAGAATAGTCCATAGTCAATAGTTCCTTTAAGATATCTAAATAATCGTTTCAATGCCTCCCAATGTGAAGATCTTGGATTAGAACAAAACTGATTGACTGAACCAAGGGCAGCTGCCAGATCTGGTCTTCTAGCACTAACAGCATATGTCAGTGCTCCCACTGCAGCTTGGTACTTCTTGAGATCCACAGGTTCACCCTCATTGGGTTCTAACTTTAGTCCTGGCTCTTGTGGTGTAGACACTGGTTTTGCATCTTGCATACGAAACCTCTTTAACAGATTCTCAAGGTATGCTTGTTGAGATAGGCACATCTTGCCATCTTCTCTACTTCGAATAATCTGAATACCTAAGCAAAATTTAGCCTCACCCATGTTGTTCATACGAAATTGCTTCTTAAGAGCTTCCTTCTCTTTCTTAACTAGTGATAAACGATTATTTGCCAAAATTACATCATCCACATACAAAGCCAGTATAAAAAATTTCTCACCTATCTTTTTTACATATACACACTTATCACTGTCACATTGCCTGTACCCTGTTTTCTTCAGGAACTCATCCATTGTCAAATATCACAACGTGATGCCTGCTTCAACCCATACAAACTCTTCTATAGCTTGCAAACTAAATTCTCACTTTCCTTGACCTCAAATCCTTCTGGCTGTCGCATACATATATCTTTTGACAGTTTTCCATTCAAGAAGGCTGTTTCAACATCCAGCTGGTGGAGTTCTAAATTCATTTCATTGGCCAAAGTAAGTATGGTCCGAATTGAAGTGTACCTTGCAACAGGTGAATATGTCTCCTCATAATCTTCCCCAGGTTGTTGTGAGAATCCCTGTGCTAGCAATCTTGCCTTATACCTGTTCACACTTCCATAGGCATTCCTTTTCACCTTGAATACCCATTTGCAACCTACTACACTTCTTCCTGTTGGTAGTCTCGTCACCTTCCATATATTGTTTTCTAGTAAGGAATTGAATCTTCTATCCAATGCTCTTTGCCATTCTTCTCTTTTAGAGCTTTCAAGTGCTTCTGTAGTAGTCCTTGGCTAATCTGAGAACTTCGGCTGGCATGACATACTTTAAAAGATCACTATCAACTGTGTCTCCATATCTCTCTGGGGCTCTCACTTGACGATTGGAGTGGCGTCGCACCTCGGGAGAAGCATGATTCTCTCCCTCATTTACAATAGGTTCATTAACAACAACAACATCGGCGTCTACAGTTTGTGTGTCAGCTGTACTGTTCATGTCTGCTTCGAACTCTATTTCATAGTCAACCTGCTTTGCCTCTCTTTGTCTACCACTAAAGCTATCCTCATCAAATATTACGTCTCTACTAATGACAACTTTCCCTGCCTTTGGATAAAAAAGCCTGTAACCTTTCTTTACCTCGCTGTAACCGAGAAAAATGTCTTTTGCTCTTTGCATCAAACTTCCGGCGCTTTTGATCGGGAACATGAACAAAACTGTCACACCCAAATGTCATTAGATGACTCACACTGGGTTTCTGTCCATGGAATATCTCGTATGGAACTTTCACTTCATTAGCACATGTGTCAAGACAAGTTCATGATATGCACTGCACAATAAACAGCTTCAGCCCAAAACCTGTAGGATAAACCGGCAAAATGTAACATAGAACGACCACTTTCATCAATGGTTCTGTTTTTGCGTTCAAAAAATCATTCATTTTGTGATTTACATATTCTGTGCCATTATCAGAACGCAAAATTTGAACTTTCATGCCAGTCTGTCTGTCTCTCTGCTGTTGCAACAAAATCTGGAAAACACCTCAAAACCTCAGTTTTCTCCCTCAAGAAATAAACTACCGTGTACCCAGAATAATCATCAATGAATGTCAAGAAATATTTGTTAATCGCCTTGAAAATTTGCGACATTGCGCTAAACTCATACTTAAAAGCTTTTTTCGTCTGACACTCCTCAGAGTATGAAACGTCAGAAAGGAAAGTATATGTATATGGCAA
>JANTCA010038283.1:0-20103 GCA_024741275.1 Chironex yamaguchii
AAATAAAGTACTAAGATTTACGAGTTAGCAAATCGGTAAACTAGTTACTTGCCTTTTCCAGATGGGCCACATGTTATTCAGTTATAATATTTTTGAATAAACTTGTTTATGAAACAATATCTGTGTTAGTCAAGACATGAATTTAGCTATACATCCTTGATCTGACATCACTTTTGACCTAGTATGGTAAACTAGCTTTTGCTTTGTTGCTTTGGTTGGCCTGGCGTGCACGTTATGGCGCGTTAATGGGTAATGGTATGCTGATAGTTGTTTTCAAGGTTATCCATTTTCAGGATTCTAACTTTATTAATGGATTAATTACGGTTGCCTTGGCGATTTCCTGTTGACAATGTTGCAAGAGCGCATTGTGGCCTTATGCCTAATGCCAGCAAATCTTGCTGTCCTGTGAGTTTTAGACACCAATAAAATCATTCAAACGTTTGCAGCAGTTAAGTGGCGATAAAAGACATTAGCGTTACGAACTAAGGAGCAAGGGTACTTTTATTGGCAGTACCGTAATGCATATACTTGTACATGTTTACTCGTGTTTTCGAGTTTTTACCTATCAAACTATTTAGTTAATATTAAATTGTTTGGTTATGACTGAATCTTGCGGCCATGTCCATAAAAATTTATGCCAGCAAGGTACCAAGTACTATACACGTAACACATACTTTTCGGTATACTTTAAGGGGCCCCACTCAGCCGTGGGCCCAAACCTCTAACAGACGTAGATGCGGCCCCTGTTACTCATGGACCAGTACATAGCCAAATGATAAAAACACTCACCTTGGCGTTGTCTGCAGCACACCATGCTCCATCTAATCCATTCATGGCTACCTGGTTCCACCTTGCTGCAAATGCGGGAGTGGTTGGTGATTTCTCAGAGGAAGCAGTGATCTTCTCATTTCCTATAGTAAAATCCTGCATCCCAAGAGGATCATGGCATCTACCATATTCTAAAATCAACCAAAAATAATCCTAAATTGCCATGAGATCCAAGTCGCAGCAATAAGAACAAATCATGTACACGTTATAAGTCTGTTGGAATTCTTTTGAAGTTTCGCGATATTGAGCTAAAACACACTTGAAAGCCCTTTCCGTCTTACAGTCTTCAAAGCATTAATCGTCAGGAAGGAAAGTATAAAAATGATGCTCTGTTTTTCATTCTGTCTTTTAGCTTTCTAGTTTATGATTGCCTAGTTTCTATCCATGCTTTGTTATAAAAAGGTTGCCACATATCTATACTTTGCTTTCTGGCGATCCATAGACCTTGAAAACAACTTATGAATGACGAAAGATAAGTGGGGCCACGTCTGAAACTGGTTACAAAAAAACCCAGTTACACAGGGCAGAGGCATAAAATGGTACACACAGAAATCTAGACTTTCAGTCACACTTATATGCTTTGCCCTTTCAAAGTAGCGAAAAAAAATTAAAATCAGGAATATCTTAGATCAAATCACAAACAAGGCAGATTTCTGTTTACAGTTGAGAGAGCATCATTTGTCTCGCCAGCAGGTATCGCAATATACAAAAATGATACAACAAAAAGACCAATTTTATATTATTTCCTGTAATTTCAGCAACCACATTTTAGTAGGGACCGTAAGAACCCCTCCTGCAACGGCTGTAAGTTTAACCACTGTCCACACTGGTGCTTCCTTCTGATCAGCATCATTAGAGTCTGTCCAGGAGACTCATGTTCGGAAATTGGCGTCGGGGTAGGCAGATATTACCGACAAACCACAAATACATTCCGATCGCCAGCGAGTTCTTGTCTCGAAACGCTTTCCAAAAACCTCTTTCCCTTCTATATTGCAATTCTACGTTTGCATAAGACAAGTTACGCATCCGTAGACAAAGTTCTTAACAAATTTTGCGGCTAAAAAGAAAATGCATCGATTCAATCAATTCCCAGTCACTGACCCATTTAAAACAGTAGTTTTACTTTTCCACTTCCTGACTCACAGGTCCAAGGCTTCCATCCTTAGGCATCATATCTTGCCAAACTCTAATCCTAACACTAACCCTTCTACTGTTCTTGTCCTCTATCAATTGAGGATTCCGGTTCGATTCCCAGTCGAGTCGTTGTATTTTCCAGTTTATCTCGCTGACTGACGTGTTTAAATCCCGCCTACCTGATCAATGAATACAATGCGTCAAACACACCGCTCTTGATTAGCGGATTTTTTTCCGATTTTTACGTTTATATGCGGTGGTAATCTTTCTTTGACAACAACCACTGTACTTATCCGAGATCCAAGGTGATCGACGACGACTTCCCTGTCCACTTTCCTTTCATATCTCTACCTCTTCAACCTTCTTCTTCTAGTGGTGTGTCTAGGTTATCATAATTCTCGCATCAAGTCATTTTTAATGAAGCATGTATACTAACAGTACACATACACAGGCGGTTCACAAACATCAATACACTTCAGAACGTGCCACATAATAGTGCGTTGTAACCATTCACAAAGTGTACCAAAAGTCTGAACAATAGTTTGGCTCCGTGCTTTAACTCGAACGTAATTCCGAATGAACAGAATAGATAAAAGAAGTGGCGGCTGGGGGTGGTACTAAAGGTATTACTCTAATACCATTTTTTTCATATTCAGCAACCTTATTTTTGAAATAAGTAAATAAATAAAACTAGAAAAAGAAATCTAAATAGAATTGCCTCATGTCAAAGGAAAAACAACTGTGACGTGCAAGGAGACATCCACACTATAGACACCCAATGTATCTGTGCGACGGCCTTTGTTTCTCCTAATCCTTACTGAAAGATTTTCTTTTGAGCAATGGAGACGCGATATTGCTAAGAGCAAGGTCTTAGTTCCACATTTCTAATACCTTCTCTACAAAATTCTTTTGTATGCGTCAGTATAGATGATGTGGTATTCCTTTGTCAAGTGTCGCTATAAGAATAGGTCAACAGGGCCAAGGTATTAGTTTTTCATTTCTAATACCTTGGTGGCTGAGGCATATCGATTGTCTGTTGGCTATTGAATCGTGCTGTTGAAGGTTATCGCTACGGTGTTTCTCAAATTTTTGAACTTTTGTCATCTTAAATGAAGTCTGACACATCAGCAGCATCTGCATTTCAAAAAAGATGGGAGGGCTTGTCCAATAGTTACACACAAAATTTTGCGGTCACTAGCACAAAAACAGTTGATTAAGGAAAGAATCGTAAATAGATTCAAGTCGTATAATTGACGTAGATTTGAAAGTTTTGCAAGAAAGTAGCCTGATAGATCGTTTGTTTCTTTTATAGTCATAAGTAAATCAGTAGTAATCTGTGTCATGTTCATGTTTATATTCATTATCAGAAAGTAATCCGGGTAAAATCAGGGGTTTTTTACATTGAAGATCGGCATATTTTTCAAGGGGGCTTCCACCCTTAAACCGTTCACGAAAGCTTATAGTGGCTCCCAGCCGGATACTATAAAAATTTGTGAGCAAAGCGACAATTTTTGGGGTTCTTACACCTACTTTTATGCCTCCCAGCCGCCCCTGGATAAAAGGATACATTGACCCTTAGAAAGAACATTGCTACTGGCAACGCACAATAATGATTCGTAGCATTACAAAACAGGCAATCATTGAAAACGACTTAAGAAATGATTGAGCGTTATGTCTCTCAAGTTTGATTTCAACACAGCGGAGTATTGGGAATCCCAGAGACGTCGTTTAACCAGTCGCGTTTGACTGAAATTACGAAAAACCGAATTCTGGGTTAACGAGAAATTCATGTGTCATATAAAATCTGTATCTCTGTTTGCAGAGTTGGTGGCAAGTATGGAACATGAGGTCTATTAAAATATAAATTCGTCATTCTTTGTATGGTTTAGTCGTGAGTAAATTGAAATCAGTCTCCCTCTATTTCCCTGATTACTTGATCTGTAGAAGAAAGTTTCTCATAGAGTTGTTTAAAAATTAGATACATACCACGTGGTGTGAGCATTGTGCAGAGCCCAAACACTGTTACGATACAAAAAACTGGTTTGCTTATATCCGGCTTAAAATCTTCCACGTAGTCCAGGTTTAATTGACTTCAGAAAATTCCGTGGTCATAGTAATTTGAAATCTACTTACCAATTTTAAGTGATAAAAGACAGTAACAACGGAGCTGATTGTTATCGTTTACGTAACATTTCACTATGGAAGGACGAACAAAAGCCTTGAACATATTAAGTCTAAGTTGGTAGGTAGCTTACTGATGTTGTTATGGCAACTTATAGCCAGGGGCAAGAAAAGCACGGGAGCGGGAGATGGTGCTACATGTCTTTTTGTTTAAGAATCAAACAAGATTTGATAGTAATTGCTTCATTATAATAAAGTTCTCGATTAACCAAGTGTAGAGGAGGAGTCTTGATGTTGACCAAACTCAATGTTAAACAGCCCCTAAGCTATATATGCACTAGAGAACATTCATTTTGGCCGAGTCTCTCCAGGCAAAAAGTGTGTTTAAGAAATCCTGATCGTACTACTTACATTCGTTTCCAGGCGACCCTGTTGACAGCTAAATCAGAGATGATGCAAGGAAAATAAATGAGGTACTCATTCTCATGACCTCATACATTTTCATCCGGGATTTTCTTTTGATAAATTCTTTCTATCATAGCCATTTTCTGTTATTTTGAAAAGACGGAAAATAACTGCAGTTCAGTTGACCAAAACGTTATCACATGTCACAAGCAATTATGCCTGTCGTGATATGAGAGGGGTTCCTTTTGCGAGGCATACAGTCTAACTATATGGGGGAAACTCAAACAAATAAAATACAAGGTAGAATTAAGGATTTTGCAATGAAAGGGAATCTGTAACGAAGGAAAAAGATACTTCTAAGAACTAAGAGATTAAAACATAAAGCAAGTTTAAGTAAATAGAATACGTATAAAAACGTACAAAGTCGTACCTCTCTTTCGTTTACAAACGAAATAAAATGAAGTGCGACATGATACCACACTCCATCTTCCTTGATTATTTGCCAGGGTCATTCTGACACAATCCGCAATCTTGGCATAATAAGTTCCAGTCTGTGGCTGAGAGGATTCCCAATTGGTATAGCTCACTGGATGAGTTCCATCAGACCATTCGAAGGCTCCTATCCCAACAAATGACAGAGAAAAAAAAGTAGAATCAAACAAAAATACAGAACTGTAGTTCGAAAAGCACTAAATACCATGTTACCGGTCCGTAAATCTCCGGCGAAATTGTTTTTTTTTTATCGTCTACCCGTTATAAAGAGTGATATTATGTTCGTCATGAACATATGAGGAATTACTAGCAAAAACAGCAGCATTTGTATGATCAAATGTGTTTCTGCTAATCGTTTACCAACTAGCAATACATGTAACAGCACTAACTTAATATTTCGTGCTACACTCAATCTTTTTTACAAGAAACTAGTTTAAAAGAAACTAGGGCTATAAAGGCCAAAAGTCTAAGAAGCTATAGGGTTATATTGCCCAAATCTTGGAAACCGGATACATTGCTCACACTTAAGAAACTTACAAAGTTAGTGTTCCGCGAATAGGAATGTAATAAGATAAAAATTTCAATTCAATGCATTTCTATAAAATAAAAAACCCGCCTGCGCAGCTAGCCTCAACACGCATGAAACGTAAAGCCACCTTTGTAAAGCGTGCCCGTTTCAAATAATTGTTCTTTATACTCGGGTATATTTAAATAGAGCCCTACACTAAACGTATGAAACATTCCACTAAACAATGTGCTACAGATGTTGAGCGTTGTGTAATCATAACCAGTGGAAGGTGTTCAAACGCACTGAACATTGTGACTAAACATCTGTCATCGGTCAAGCACAGAGATCCAAAGTGAGGCAAGCCTCTCTAACATTTACTATTTTTGGCGCGCTCAAGTAAACAGAACAGCAACCAAATCTTAAACTGGAGGACATACGATGAGTTCGATTACAGTTGGTAAAAATGAAAGGTTGTTACTGCTTTCGCACTCACTAAGTTGAGTTATTGGAGGATGATGAAAGGTTTTGGAAAAGGAGACAGGAACATGGCTATGCCGAAAACAAGTTGAAGGAGCTAAGCTTGAAGACACAGATGGCTTTAAAGAGTTGATGCGGATGTCATATCAAGATTTTTTGTTTATTCTGCCTTCAATAGATAAGGATACAACACCCAAACAGCTTTTTGGAAGCTTTTCACAAGAAAATGGCGCTTAGAAGACTCGCAGAGCTTGTGCTGACTCGACAATGTTGAAAGGGGTGTTCAAAAGCACTGAAAAACGCTCGACAAAACCCGAAACAGTAGAAATGTTGAGTCGATTCACTGAACATTTAAAACTTCCTTCAAAATTGAGTCAACATCACTGACCATCACTCAACAAGATATTTAAACGTGCTCAACATCCCCACTATACAATGTCGAGCATTGTCGAGTGAACAGGGCTTGAGAATCCACCCAGAAAGCCAGAACGAGTGAGAGCTGTTGAGAGGGATGTCTAGCTGGTCATGGAGCAGCTCTTGACACCAAATGATAAGGAGGAGATGATTCAGCCCAAGAAAGGGCAGCCACCGCTGGGGAGGGTCAAAAACGTAAGAGCTACAGCAACTTGTTCAAAATGAAAACCATCGAAGAGTTGGATTCAAGGGTTTGCGCAGGTGACGTTGCGTTCAACAACGGCATTAATGAGTCCCCGGTTTCGAAGTGGAGGGGCCCAAAGAAAAGCACCATCGACGCAGCGAGTTCAAAGCACCTGCACATGTTGAGAAAGTGTCGTCAATCAACAAAGCATCGCAAGATCTTCAACATATTTATAGAAAGATTTCGGAAGTCGTGGTCGAATGGAGAAATGCTTTCTTTCAATTGGCTTTACATAAATGCAAACTTTACACATAAACAAAATCAACATTTGATTTCAATCTTAATGCAGCTCGCTTATCACCTTCTGTTGTCGTGTCTTTCGGTAGAACATACATTAAACTGGGACGAGAAAAGCGTAATAAGTAAACCCTCATCGCATGTGCTGATTTAATACATTGTGAGATAAGAGAGGGCTTAATCAAAACAGGATCAAACTTTCGCTACTACGATCCAAAGTAGGGGACATATACTCCAGACTACTCCAGGTGCTTGGCGTTTTTGTAGGCTCGGTAGTGCCGAAATCTACACATAAATTTATGAAACTGATAAAAAACTTTTAGCCCTAGAATAGCAAAATATTTAAGAAACTTTAAGCCTTACCCTTGCAGATAAGGTTCTTATAAAAACCGGTTAATCAAGATATTCCACACACCCATAATCATTACAGGAAGTTATTCTAGTTTACGCTTCAGTAAGTACTTACCTGTTACTCGGGGTACATTACAGTAAGGAAAAAATATGATACCGTGCCTACACATCTGCATTACAAGTATACGATAGGTCACTTTCATGTTCAAGGGCAGCCCGGAAGATTGTCATATATTTGTGAAGGTAAATAGTGGGAAATGCAAGTCTAACTATACCTTCTTTCCTCCGGTCATTAAGACCAGTCCACATATAGCCATAAGTTGTTCCATAATTACGGGCAGTCTTTACTATCATTGCTTGTTCTTCGGCGCTTGTAATGCTTGCAAGATCTGCGCCATCATACGCTAAACAGGCATTTCGAGCTGCCTCCCATGACATTTTCTGCGCTGGATGCACATTAAATTGATAACACCAATCACCATACGTTGACCAGCCTTCCGGGCACAGTGATGCACCTGAAATCGAATACAAAACGGGTTAATGTCATACTGGTTTTTCATTTAGAAGTCATAAGCTAATTAAACGAATAAATAACAATAAAAATGCCTGCGTCTAAACGTTCCTCATACTTTATTACGCAGCACAGAAAGTGTCAAATACAATGCTTCATTTGAGTGACGATTCAGGGCCACCAAAACATAAAAAAACCGATCAGCCAGAAATTAAGAGATGCCAAACGTCACAACAACGGTAGACATCACTTCGCAATAGTCAACATGACTTCCTAAAGTCTGCATGCTGACAGAACGCAAATGTAAATGACGCCAAAGCGTGTAAACTAATTGCTTCTGAGCAATAGAAAAATTATACTGACGCTACAGCTTAGATTACGGTAAGTGATAGACCTTAAAAGTTTATAAAAATTAACTAAAATCTCACAAATAATAGCACTGTATACAGAATTGCTTTGAATCAAATACGGCAGAGGACATGGGAGATGTTCCACGTCCAACTTCACGCAGAAAACCATATTTATGAAGACCTATTGAATTTAGGTAATTTTTTATTGGATAGATAAGTAGGTAACAGGAGAGATTTATGCGACGTCTGAGTACAAATTACGTGGAAGATTGACGTCGTGAATACAGGATAATGGGGAACAAGGCAAAGAAGAAGAGTGGCAAAGGGCAGAAACTATGATGATTTTAAAGAAGATCTTGTAAAGGAGCTTGGCGAAAAATAACAATGAAATAGCATGAGTGAGATTAGTAGTCAGATTAAATGCCAATATAAAACTTTTAAATTGAAGAGTTAGAGATGTATCGATACACATGAGGTTACAATGAATTTTAGTAAAACAGGCCTATCATATATCAACTTTACAAAAGAATGTTCATTCCGCAACCAACATGTTCAACAGTTCTAACAGCAGTTTGTCAACATAGTCCTCGATCCCGTTTCATTAAAAACAAGAAAAAAAAACCAGAAAAGAACAGTTAAGAAATGTTCAAACTACTGTAAACGATTAAAATATAACTTGCGTACCTGTGGGCTTTTCACAGACAAAATTTAATTTTGCGCTGCAGTGATTGTCATTCCACTTTCCGGGTTTGTAAGTTGAGTACATTTGTACACAATCTTCACCACCAAAAGCATTACTGGGCTCATTAGGTGCCCAGTTAGTAATATTTGGATCCAATTTGGTTCCATCTACCCAAACGAAATCACCTTCTTTAAACATGTCAGTGAGACCAATCCAGTAATTCTTCGTACAGGAAAGAATATAAAAAGATATAAACAAATATATACACTTATGAATAGTATCAATGTAGACGTTGCACTAATGAGTCCAGAAAAACAACTCACGACTATACAGTGAATACAAAAACATAGGCCGAAATAACTGTTAATACGAGTTAATAAATAACAAACAAACACTGATTATTAAGCTATTAAAAAAAATTGAAAAATAATAAAAGAAAAAAAATGAATAAAAAAATTATGAATGGAAGAATGAATAAAAACAAAAAAAATGACGACATGAATGAATAGATTTACCTAACTGAAAAAAACTCTAACAGCAAATATCTTTTCAGACAAACTACCAATATAAGCTGTGATCCTGGAAGACTGATACGATTATTAATTGACATTCGGCTTTAAAATAGATTTGAATGCACGACAAACTCACTACAAATTAGGATACATAAGTACATCAAACAGTACGAACCTTAGCGTTCAACTTTCTGCTTATATCACAAATATATTCAGACCAATATAAGCCAGTGTCACGACTCTTTCATTGTACATTGAGAGGTACTGTTTTGTATATAAGTGCTTCTAATATGCTACAACTAATCAAACTAACTAATAACCCCGAAATAGTAATGAGCAAGTAAAAAAAATACAAATACATGAATGCGCTCGTCATAAGAATATATGGATTGTGATTGGCGCCAACACAAAAACTATTATCAGTGTATTGTAATTGTATCACACAGTGACAACCATGTAAAAATCACTGGAAAACAAACGAAGAGCTAAAAGGAATGGTACAAGAATGTGCCAAGGATTACCCTGCGAAGTACCAATACAATAGCCCTAGCAGAAACAGATGCACAGATGTACAGGTGCTACATATAACATGCAATAATACCTTGTATGTATTTCGAGCAGCATATTCTAGATATGTTTGCTCCTCTTTTGTCTTAGGCATGGCAAGGTCCCCTCCTCTGTCTCTACAATCTTGTCTGGCTTCTTCAAAATTTCTTTGTCTGAACTGAACAAATAAATAACAGTTTCTGTTGAATCCAATCCATCCAGCATCACATGAGGGTTTCTCTGTAAAAGGCAAAACGTCAGTTTATTCTCAACTAAAATTACATTCAAAAGATTCAAAAGACAAACGTAATAATTGACATTTCGATGTTTCGATAACATCATTTTCATAAGAAAGAAGTTGTGACAACATGAATACGAGGCTTTAAATACAAGTAGGATACAACAACTTAGGCAAAATGTTTTAAAAATCTTATAATACAGTAAATCTAAACAAACAACATTGCTCAGATAGAATCACTTTGCACCTTGAGTGTTAAATTTGTGCATTCTTTTGAGCAGCATTTCTTTTACTAGACAATGGAATCTGTAGCACTTCCTCCACACCCTTAACCACTGCCACCCCTCGGTAACCTTTACCATGGAAACTGAGAAAGATGCCCTTTTCTTTTTCCTTGACATCAAACTACTGAATTGTAATATCAAGATTCAAACCAAAGTGTATCCAAAACGTACAAACTAGCCTTCTTCTGCATTACCAAATTCATGCTGACGTGTGATATAAGCGGGACTAGTCACCACTACGTTAGAACAAGCATACCACATTTGTAGCAGTTGGCTTCACTTTAATAAATGTGTTCACAGAGATGTGTTCCCAATACTTAAGTACCCATCCCATGTTATTGACCTATCTATCAAACGATTCATCCAGCCAAATTGTCCTGACCAAACAACCACCTCATTGTCCAAAAAACAAACAAAATTTCTTTGACTTGTATTGTTACAAGGCATGCCCAAAAGACTAAGTCTGTTATTTCGCAAGACATCCTAAATGTTTATCGTCTGAAATTTCCATGAGACGCTTGTGTAGATCGTATGATTTGTAGTAGGTGTATGTCCATGTAATGAATAGTATGATTTGTACATTTAAATAACTTATATTAATCTGGGAATACGACAAATAATTCAGTTGTGTGCAGAAGAAACGAAGAACGTCTTATTTCTCTCGTTTTACTGCACAAGGTCAACAGTTTTGCTCTTCAAAAACCAAGCTAGTTTGTTAAGCAGGAGGTAGGTAAGCAAAGTGCAAAGGTGTCACCAACATTCAGCCAGTGTTTGTCAGTCATGAGATCAGCGAAGGCCATAGGGTAAGAGATGTATAGTCCTCCATGGGCAACCAACAGTATAAGGCATAAAAGTTTCTTTCAAGTATGTTGAACTCAAAGCCTATTGATACTCAATGGCCTACTTTATTAAATCATACGTCAAACAAAAAAAAGTATAGTTTATCTAGCCAAAAAGAATGGCAATAGTTTTCAAGTAATAAAGGCTTTCTAGAAACAATTAAGAGCATGTACTTGCAAAACCCTGAAAACATAACCTGTATGTTAAAATTCGCTGAACCTTAAGAGCATAAACACCATAGTGTCAGCCTAAAACATTAGCTCCAATAATGGCTATGGCCTCATTGGAAAAGATGGGCAAAAAATTCTCCTTCAGTCTAAGGCAACATTGTTTATGAAACAATGTAAACAATACTTATGCAGAAAAGAACTCTAATGGCAGTTTAGAGTAATGGCAGTGTAAGCTGATGGGGATTGCAGTGAGTAGATGTGGTAAATAACAGGACAGCTGATACTTGAATTTGAAACTTTTGGGTTGTGGGGCAAATAATTACAAAGCTGATTGTTGGCAAGAAAGGGAAATTTTAAATACACAATCTGGCAATTAATCAAAATCATATTAGCTAATTATGCAGCAGTAAGATGCAATTCCTCTTTAAGTGGTCTTGGATTAAACACACGAAGCAATTCCTGGGATGCAGGAATCTCCTGAATTTTCAACAATAGCGCTGTTTATGAAGGTTTTAAAACCAAGAAAAGTTTATTTATTTTGCCTCTAGGTTGTGATTAGCGACACATCTGGTTGAACACGTCAATAGTGTCTCAACAAAACTATTTGCTGTTGGTTTGAGCTACTCACAATTATTTCAGCTACTGCTGCACTTCAAAACACCAAGACTTGACACCTTAAGTTCCATTCATGAAAATTTGGTTGAGAGAATTTTTTTCCTTTATACACCTCTACTGAAACATGCCTCCTTGTTTAAGGCATGCAAGCATGCATGAATACCTCCACATGCATCTGGAAGAAATTAAGTGTGCTTTTTAATTCCTCTCTTCACTTTTCATAGCTCAGCAAACAATGCAGCTTACGTGATGTTTTTACATTTGTAACTTGTATAATTACAAAGTGATGTTAACCTTAAAGCAATCTTGACAAAAAATTTCAAATTAATGATCAAACAATAATATTGCAGGTAACATTGCTTATGAGTAATCAAATATACATACAAGAGTATATAGCATATCATGTGCCTCATTGCAAAACCACTAAAATGGCATGTAATCTGTCACTCACCAGTACTCACCCTTACAGAGAGGCCTGAAATTACATTGAAATTATTCTTGAAATTACAGAGACAATGCTTACCAATCCAGCTTTTTTAGCTAAAGCATTAGCAATCATATTTAGCAATATATTTAGAACAAATTATTTTGAAAAGTAGCAACATACGAATATTATCTTTTATTTATAAGAATACACCTTTTAACTAAATCATATCCCATGATGAACATTTAATAAAGATAATAAGCGTTTTGAGTTGTTAAAAGAATCTTCCAATACAATAATAACAGGAAAAAGTACATAACATGAAACCATACTTGCTGATCCTGTAGGCTGAGGTGGTGGTGTTGGTAATGGCGGAGTAGGAGCACCTAAAAAAAGTAGATAGAAAAAATTGTTCCTTAATGCAAATCTATCAACCATTTACAAAAGTAAATAAAACAGCCTTTAACCAATAATACATGTTGCGCTAGCATAATTATTGCTAATCATATGACAAATCTAACATGTAACGGGTTCATTTCATTTTTTTATAAATGACAAGTGATTCAAGTTTGTTCTCTGACTTGAATAACATGCTTTATTTTATAAGCAAGATACTCAAAAGAATTTATAACAAATTTATTAAAATTAGACTTTTGGGCTTGCTCAGTATACAAGTGTCAAAATATCTCAAAACTAATTGGTGAATTAGTTAATTAGTTCATCGATTGGTTCACTGAAACACTGAGTAACTGTTTAAGCACATACTTAAACATCAATGAATGGTTTGACCAATTATATAATTGACTGATGATCTACTTGATTAACATAGACACTGACTATCATTGCATGATGCTGATGACTGCATTCTAGCTCCAAATATATAGAGTCCTAGATTATATGTTTACATAAGCCATGAACCCTGCCACAAACAAAGGGATTTATTAGATTTAAACAATAAAACTTTCAAAAAATGTGTAAATATGACTTAAAATAAGTTTCATGACTTCACCTCATACTCCAACAAAGGTTGCAGAATTCTTTTGGGGTTGCTGTTCCCCACCTAGCACTCTCACACTTTACATTATGCAAATAAACTAACAGAACAATAATGCAGTAATACAGCATTAACTGAAGTCAACCAGGTCAAAGAAACACCTACATTAGTTTTAAGTTTTAATAATTCTATAGTGTACATTATCACAAGTGGTTGCTGGATATATTTACTCTTTGGCTTCCCTTCATCTATTAAAAGTCAGAACTTTGATGAAAGTACAATAAAGTGATAAACAACATTTCCACTCATGTTCTTCAGGACACCAAAACTTGTCATACTGAATATGAAACTGTCAGTCATTAAAGGCCAATTAAATAATGACAAATGCAATTATGGGAATGCAATTTCAATGACGCTAACAAATGTCTGCGCCATTCCACCTGGAAAAATGTAGAATCCTCTTGAGAAAAGTGGCATCAGCAACACTACTAACTGCACATTGGAAAATTTGGTTGATAAAGATTTGGAACAACTAAATGAGACCTGTGGCTCAGCTATATCAAACTTGTGGACACCATCTTGGACGTGGGAGTGGACAGGCCACAACAGAAACCTCACATCCTGCATTTGTGTCATAAGTTAAGTATGTCAGGATGGTGGGTCACCCCACTTGTAACGATAACTACAATTATTCAATACAAATCAGATAAGGTTCCAATGTAATTGTAAAAGAGCAATCAAATTACAGTGAAGATGACAGTTGTAATCATGATCATGACATTAACAGAATGAAGGTGTTCTCAATGATAAAATAATGAAGATCATGAATGCAACATATATGTTAACTTGTACATTAAATAGTGTTGTATTGGGGGGAGTTTACTTCCAAATAAGCCTGAGTGCAGCACATGTGTCTTTATCTATTCAATATATATATTGCATTTTAGCTAAATATAATATATTTACATACCTTTTTTCTTTTTACATATATATGCAAACTCTCTATCACACTTGTTATCATTAACTGATCCATCATAGTGGGTTTCAACACAGTCTTCATTTCCTTGAAAATTATTTGGTTCACCTTTATTCCAGTTCAAGTAAGTACAATTGGTTCCATCTGGAAACTGATATACTCCTTCCTGTATATGATCACTGCATCCCAACCAAAAATGCTGCCTTCTCATTAAAGCTGTTTGTGATTTAAATATAAAGTCACTTTCATTTTTGTCTCTTATATCAGCAAGGTCACCACCATATAGCTGACAACTAAGACGAGCATCATGCCATGACTTTCCACCTAATGTTGCTGTGATTGAATGGAAAAGGTAACAATGATCTTTGTATCCTAACCAACCAGTGGGGCAATCAGCAGCTATGGAGTAAGCTAGAAAAAATAGAGAGTGCATTAAACTTTGGTTAAATTATTATACTGTTAATGAACTTATGATACTCTGATATAACGAATTTATGATGCCTTTATTTCAAATTTTATTGGCTTCGCTATATTTTCACAGACATAAATATCTATTGTAAGTGTTTTTTGTGATAACAAATTAGGCTACATACTACTAATAAAAAAAAAGAATACCACGTTGTTCAAACACTTTGTACAACAATACAATTAGCTGAGCCTCCAAGGTAGCTTCTGGGGATAAAATGAGTAAAGAAATAAATTTCCAGTCCTCTTAGCAGACAAGGTGATGCTCCACAAGCTTCATAATACATTAATTACACATACATGTGACAGTAGCCACATAGCTTAATTGTAAAGGTTTTGTAAAGAATCATGTTCAAATGTATATGTACATGAAAGTGTATGAAGCTCTTTGTATTTCACACAACACATGTTAAAGGCATCAACATAAGCCACCTTCATTTTGTCATAAGGCTGTTATACTCAATCACCATGAAAATGTTGTGCTGGCATTGAAGAGAGAGAGTGATTTAACCTGGCTTCATACCAATTCCCAGCCTGGGGTCACACTAGATTTCTAGGGTAAAAGAATAGGTTTGGTGGCATGGGCAGTAACTTAATACCCACTCACTTTCTCACATCCAGATTTATAGCACTGGCCTTGGTCTCTCCCTCTCTCTCCCTCCGGATATTACAACCACCTTTCTTCATTATCCAAATTCCTGTTAGAGTTTGTACAAGCATATTAAATGATCAATTACTCTGGTGCTGCATGGCAATGGAAATGAGGAAAGAGAAATTCACAACTCGTGCCTCACAGACCCCATCTATAGGTCCCTGCTAACATTTGTAAAACTATAGAAATATTTACTCCACGCATAAAGGAAACATTATTTACTTCGCAAGATAGCCTCTTCACAGAAATATGTTGAATCTCTCAAGAATACTAGTGTGGCTATCGATGAAAGACTAAATAAGTGAGCATGAACATGGATTAAAACCTTTTGAATTAAACAGTTTTGTTGATTTAGCTGCTTGATAGGTTCCATTCATCAGAACTTAATGATTTCATGACATATTTCACTTTCGCTTTGTGCATATTCAGAAAAAAAATGGCATGTGGAAAAAGTGTGGGAGGTAGAGCACCCCAGGCCATGTCCTAATGTAAAAGTTGAAATTTGATTTTCTACAGCACCCATTTCTATTTTCAGGTATTAAGACCTTTGTAACTCGTTTAATTCTTGTAATTCCTATATCCAAACTTCCATTTTAACCCTTTCTAATCCACAGAATATGGCTAGCTGACACTAGACAAGTCCATGGTCAACAAAAATATTTCCTGTAGGCTTCATTCCCCAAACCTAAGAAAAGTTTGATATACTGTATCACTTGATCACCAAGTACATCTAATTCATGGGTACAGCCACACCATTCTTTTAAAAATATCTTTTTTATGGGTTAGCTTACTATTTTGTGATCTCAACCATAGTATGCTGCAATGATACTTATCCATTGCTACATTAGATCTTTTGAGCAATGGGGAACTCTGTTCTCGGTAATCAGGCTGCAAAAGGATCAAGTTACTGCTATACACCCATTGTTTTAACTGACCATGAACAATGGAAACATCAAAATCAGGAACAGCCATGCTTACACAGGTAGCAAAGTTATGGTTTACGTTTTTTACATCTAATAATCATGTTAAAGGAATAACAGCTAATTCAGTAATACCTTCAAAAGATGACAGGCACGTTGAAATAAAGAATGGCAAGCTGTTGCACAGATCAATATTTTGTATAATAGGAAAGGACTACATTGCGGCTAATCATGGAATGCCTGTGTGGCTTCAAAAGATGAAAGATACTTTGAACTTTGAATACTGGTTACTTCATATGGGCATCCATCTTTCTAAAAAGTTTGTCTTTGTAACTATATCAGAGTTGGTGAACAAGATAAATGATGAAAATCATCCTCAGTTTCAACTTATTTACAAAATCTTCTGATAATTCTTTCTAATTGTTAAATCAAAGTTGGTTTGACATAGTTGCAGCAGTGTTCAGATTAGGTGCTAGTAGGTAACAAAAAATTACAGTCAACTGCACAGGACGTTGTTTTCACTGTAATTTACAATAAGTAGTTTCCAATAACTTATTTCATTTAACATATCAAGGCTGGCATTTTTTGAGCTTTTCAAACCAAACGTGGTTCAACCTTAGCAAAAAAATCGCAAGATGTATTTATACCACACAACAAACAAACAAGAGTCATAAAGAGGCAAAAATTTTAAACAATAAGTTTAACATGAAGAATCAGAGAACAAGAAGAAATGAGGACTGTTGAATGTAAAACGAAGACTTTCTTGGATGCGCAGATCAAACATATTTTCAGCATTGTCCAGGACAGAAAAGGCTCTAAATTGACACAATATAACCTAATTAGTTCATGTGGTCCTCTATGGCAGATAGGTTCATTTTAATCACTTGGCCAGCTTTATAAATTCCCAAATGTTACATGCAACGCGTAATAAAATCCTTGGATGTTCCCCATAGCATTACAGCCAGAACACTGAAACTTGTAAATAACAAAGGTGCACATGCAGATACACAGTTTTTTATAAAAAAGATGATCCAATTCTTTTCAGGGACTGCAAAAAATAACCTCAAGTTGCAATTAGGGGGTAGCATTATTCGTTAATTCAAAATAGCTTCACTGTCATTTGTAAGTTATACTGTCTCAGATATGGTATATAATATAAAATGAAATGAAATGAAATGAAAGGAAATGAATTGAAATGAAACAAAATGAAATGAAATGAAATGAAATGACATGAAATAAAATGAAATGAAATGAAATGAAATGAAATGAAATGAAATGAAATGAAATGAAATGAAATGAAATGAAATGAAATGAAATAAAATGAAATGAAATGACATGAAATAAAATGAAATGAAATGAAATGAAATAAAATGAAATGAAATGAAATGGAATGGAATGGAATGGAATGAAATGGAATGGAATGGAATGGAATGGAATGGAATGAAATGGAATGGAATGAAACGAAACGAAATGAAGTGAAATGACTATCCATCATACTCAACTGCAAGCAATACTCAAAGAAGCAATTGAACAATACTGCAAACAATTAACAACAGCTGTGCAGAATCATTCAATATCACTTAAGCAATTACAATATCACACAACAAAAGGAACACTAAAGAGTGACTAGATTCATAATTTTATTGAAATATAACATAAAAAATAACTTTTCCAATAAAGTAAATTATCAACGGATCATACACTATAACCGTATTGGCTACAAGTGTTATAAACAGTCACTTTTTCAAGTTACTTGGGATTATATTAAAGACTTCAACCAGGCATTTATTTATTCGAATAATTTCTTGTTAATGTCTAAACAGTCCTCTTAATAGCTATATACATATGACAACTCTATTTGATTGTCTATAAGTTGCGCATGAACTTCATGATCAATCACACAACATATTATTAGACGAGCAAGTGCAATGCCAAGCAGGTAGATAGTACAGCAAGCATGTGTATCAGGAGGAAACAGTGATGGAAAAACAATTACATCAATGCTTAGTCCACATGTGGGAAAAAAACTCTGTGTTGGTACAATTGACATAGCATTCCTATTTCCCAGTGATAGGTAAAATGAATAGGAAATTCTTTACAATTAACATTCTAACCCTTTATTCTAATTTGCTTTCATACACCTTTCACTACTATTGGTAAAACTGAGGCTGTTTCTGGTCTTGAAAATAAGGCAACACTTTCTCTAGACAACACATATTTCACTAAGTTAATTCATTTCAAAAAAATCCTTTGGAGTTTCAAAATTACGTAACAAAGAAACAGAAATATATATAATTGTTGAGATAATACATATATCTGACACTGATGAAGGCTTAAGCCGAAACACAGAAAAAAATTAATGAATTTCACTTTACCCACCGCTAGGTTTCGTCTTGTAATACCAAGGACTTTGAATGTCCTTCACCAAACCTTTGTGCCATGATGGTACCAAGGTTTGAGTGATGGCTTTTGAGTCTGAGGGTTACCAGTTCGAGTCCGATTGGTTCCCACTTAGTGCAGCTATTGTCGTAATGCTACTCTTGACAAATATATATATAAAAGCATTGTATCTGTTGAGATACTATATATACGGCGAGGCATTGGGGGGTAATCCAGGTAATTGCTGATTACCTAATTTTTTTTTCAAAATTTCTTTTCGAAAAACTGCTTTTTCATTTTTCACAAAATGACAGAAAAGAGGACATTTTAAATGCTTTGAACCTCTGTTGTGTCAAAATAACGAGGCAGAACCTTCAAGCTGTCCTCCTTGAAGTATATTGACTCATATATAACCAAGAATTGGCTGTTTATCTTTCTGCATACATCGTCTTTGTTGACTATAATAGCTGTTGAATCTAAGGATTAAGTTGACAACATGCAGATTAAGTAGGCCTCAAAGTAATCGTCCCCTTCCTGATTACCTCACATTTTGTTTTCATGGACATTGAATTCTTTATGGAACAGATTAAAGTAAAACAGAGAGCACCCCGCAGCAACATAGTCATTTTGCAACCTGATTACCTTAGCACTGTTGGTCTTTAACAATCATTTCAAACCTTTTGCCATGCATCGAGTCTTGGGTAACAAGTATAGATCTTAGGATTTAGCTTTCGAAAAATCATATGGTTCCAAAATGATTCTTGATTTTTTTTTGCATTGGAAAGCTTCATAATTTTCTGGTTGTTAGTTTTTTCTTCTCTCATGTCGAATTTTTATATCTATACAGTAAGTTCTCCATTTAGCCCCCACCTCTGAATTCTTTTTTGCAAATAATTCCCTTCCCTTCCCTTCAACATAGGTAATTGAATCTAGGAAATGTCAAAATGCCTATATTTTAGGCAATATTGGCTTTAAGGACTGGGTATGAGAGTGTTAGAGGCAGATAACAGTATCCTTCAGCTTTTTTAAGTATATTAAAGAACTCATTTCAGTGCTACAATGCTAGACTCTTTTCAACTGTAAGATAAAGTTTTAAAACTGATATCTTTTTTTTCTGTTGAATAACCATGACAGTTTCACATATCTATCATTACATTCTTCTAAGCCCACCCCTCGAGTAATCCCTCCCATTGGATAAGCCTCCACCAAGAAATTCAAGGATCGGATGCGACAGGGCAATGGGTGCAGTATTGTAATAAATGGAATATAGGCGCTTCCTAATGTAAAAAGGAGCATGACCAAAAGCACTTGTCGGCAAAGAGAAATTGCTTACC
>JANTCA010038294.1:0-20102 GCA_024741275.1 Chironex yamaguchii
AAGTTACCAACATAAAAGCTCAGGATCAGTCCAGTCCTTATCACGTCGACAAAACAGAAAATAAGAAGATCTTATTGAACAGCCAATCATTTTACGTAACAAATAATCATGGTATTTGACAAAACAGACACTGTCCTTTGCTATCCCTCCAATTGAACTCATACTCAAATTAATGAAGTGAACATTAAAATTTTCTACAAGATCTTTGCAAAGAGCTTTATATTTGTTCGATTTTCTCTGATAATTTGAATTGAGATAATAATAATAACAATAATAATAATAATGATTATAATAATAATATTAGTAGTAACAATAATAATAATAATAATAATAATGTCTGACACAGACTATCTGACATTTTTAAGAAATTTCTTATTTTGGGGGGGAATCGTCACCCTAAAGCAGGTTATCAACTGTGCATTTATTGCTATTTTTGCACTCGATTTGTTCTCATAGTTCCCGATATTATGGTTTTTCGCTTATCAATGCTTCTTTTTGCTTCGCACTATTATATGATAAGGATCTTTCCCTACCCCATGTCTTCTAATTAAGGTTATCTTTTCTATTCGTCTATGTGCCTATTGCCTGTCGGAATTTGTAGTTAAGAATCATTTTCCTTCCTGTTGGATTAAGAATGGAATGTGAAGTCGCAAATCGCTTATTAAAAATTATTCAAACTAATTTTAAGCTTGGTTCTTAAGAAACAGGAATTGATTCAATGACTGGTCGGCATGCACATATATTTATTGTCGCAAATCGGGTGTACATATACATAATTAATGAAGTTGTTGAGGGTTTACATCATAGGAATCCTAAGTCGTGACTAAAACATCCATGTCTTGTTGTGATCAAAGACAAAATTAGAATGAACTGACTCAGTATAGCTAAGGATGAAAGTATTATTTGGGTGGAACACCTCTAAAGTAGGACGTTTATATTTGCAAGTGAAAATGACTCTTATAAGGGGACGCGTCACTACACAGTTATCTTTTCGCCATGATCTTAATTGTTAGGACGAAAGATGGTCTGTAGTCACTTTTGGTTTTGACTACATTGCTCTGTTACTTTCCTTCACTTAAAGTATGCACACAAGGGAATTGATCTAGTTTGCATGCTTTGTTTCGATATTCATGGCTTGGCAAGGTCTTGGCTTGCCTCTAGCATTTGCCTATGCGTCATGGGACAACATAGGGGGTTAGCTTCAGGGAAAGTTTGTTGTAAGCGATTCTTATAAACTGACCTCACTAATTTTGTTAGTTTGAATTATTGCAAATCTTGTGGGTTTATCTTCCCGTGGATACAGCAATGGCTTCTGATAAATCACGGTACTGAAAATCAATAATGAAAGTAGTGACATTTAGAAGTCACGTAACAGCAAAGGTGACCGTAATGAGGGTGGGCAGGTTCTCCGCGATTTTAGTTAGCCCCATTGTCGGCAGGCGAACTATCAAGGTGTTCAAAAATTTCGATTTCATCCCCTGCTTACGACGTCAACAACACACCCCTTTTGACTGGTACAATTTAGATATTGCTGGCCTCACTTTAATCGAAATTCATGACGTTGGTTGTATCAGTCTACAATATTTATAGTGTTGCCACTTTTAGTAACCTATACCCTCTAACTCCATATTTGCTCTTTCACAAAATGCAATTTAGTTTGTTTGATCACAAGAATGATTGGTTTGTCTTTTGCTAAGCCTGGTCCTTATATTGACAATTTTGGCATCACTGTGCAACCGACATCAAATCTTTATTGAAGATAGTCCTTTTGTGTGAGACGAAACGCCCTTCCAATTAGTTAGGTACATTCTTTGTGTAAATACATTCAGTGCCGTGTATGGATTACTTATGCATTTTCAAGTATTGATCTCCTTTTAGACAGACAAACAGGCGGTTAGATAGTTGTTTAGTTGGTTGGTTAGTTAGTTTATAGTCGTCAGGATCTGTTACAATACCTTAGGAGGAATAAAATCGTGTTAAAATGTATGATTTTTAATTGTTATTGTTGTCGTAAGGTTAAAGATATTCATTATTTTTATCCATTTTACTCATTGATCCCAAGATTGAAGAGGAGCGTTTGGCAACAGTGGAAAGAGACAATCGAATTTTGCTTGAAAAAATGTCGTACATTATGAGAACCAGAGGCAGGGTTGATAATCGGAATGATTACCAGCATAAAAGCTTAAACAAGACGAAGAGACAACGAGAACTGCTGAGAGTAACACATGAAAACCAGGTAAGCTGAAATTAAAAATAACAACTTATCATTTAAATATTGCCAACATATCACCATTTAAAGAAATATATCAAGGGAAGACGTATGTTGTTAAATAAATCTCCGGTTGGATCAACCTTGTGAGATGTCCCTATCTCACTTTCTCGTCATCCTAGGGAAGGTAAGAGTTCTTAATTTAACGTATCATATTTACACTATTGAGAGACATGGACGCTTAAACATTTTCAAAGATGGGCTTTTAATTGAGACGAGCACGTATTGTAGACTGAGTACTTCGGAGAATGTATTGCCAGAACACATCACGGTCATTAGAGGATGCCACGCATTTAAGTGTAATTTAAAAGCAGGGGTCAGCTGAAACTGATTTGTGATACAATGTACAAGTAGAAAAAAGTATTAAGACGATTGAGTGTTTACAAGAACGGTGGGGAATACGAACTTGTCTCTTAAAAAGTTAATAAAATTTGTAGAGAAACCTGATAACCGTAAATTTGTTAATGAAAACAGGAAGAGTACTTGAAAAGGAGCTTATCGCACCAGTCAGTAATTATAGTACATCGTGTAAAAAGCCTTAGCACAGATGACATTATAGACCATGAGAACATTACATTGAGATGATAAAAAAATGACAAAGTTATAATTAGTGGTTTGGAAATATAAAAACCCAGAGGTCTGAACATTAAAATACTTAAAGTGACTGTTTATTTAGTGCCAAATAGTTCTCAAAATTTCATTTCTTTTCTTTAGCACCATGGCACTATTTTAAAACATTTGGCAAATCCGTAGGCTCTTATTAGAGACAAGGCACTAATCCGAGAAAATCGATAAATATGAAATCTACCAATAGTTTGTGGAAGCATTTACATTGTTCTTGCTAACCTCGATAAGTCAAACACTTAAAAATGTGTTATTGTGATATGGCTAGTATATAACTAATAAAACTTTGAATATTGCAATTTTTTCGACATTTTGGAGAAGAAAACGGCCCATTAGGTAAGTTTTGACCTGCCTATAAAAGCGCAAATACGTGATAAAATTAGAGAAAAGAAATGAACAGGTATTATATACTTTTATCATGAACAAGCACATAGACTTAAGTTAGATTTTCAGTAACGTCAATATACCTAGTCTTTGTTATACTCTATAGTTGATATTTTTCTTAATTTCTTCTGTGGTCCCCCGTATTACACCTGTTTTTACCTGATACATATTCAGTACATTTTTGCTATTTTGTTGCTATTGTCTTACGTCAGGATTCTTCAATCTGGTTTTTTACCGTTTTCTTATCTCGCACTACCTGTGCAGTTTCTTAATTGCATTCTTGTACGTAACTGAGGCCTTATAAGTACAAAATGTTAGTTCTACAATATTAAAACAATTCTAGATGAAGTTGTAACTTACATCGACATTTATAAAAAAGTTACGCGCATTCTGTTTGACTATTCGTAATTATTCGAAATTTCGCTAATGATTTTGTTAAAAGTAAAACCAATAGGTTCGCTTCTTCTTATGCTGTACTGAAATTCAACCATGTGTATGAAAATATGGTGCTGGTTTTGAAAGATTTAATGCCACGTCTAATGCTTCTACCAGCTTTTGATTCTATTAGCCTTGCTAACTACCATATTCCATAGTTAATGAGGGACAATAGGACATTGTGTTGGTATACTTGTTTCATCATTGTTGTTTTTCTCTTGTAGGCAATTCTTAAAAGAATCACGTCGAAAGAACCCCATTATAATCATATGCAATGGGTAAGTAAACTAAGCGCATTTAAAATTTACGTTTTTTGTACTGATGGCCAGAAACGTAAAACGTTTGAAACGCATTGCTTTGCTAACATAGGGATTTGGGCGCAAATCAAATTGTCAGAAGGCGAGGAATGGACAGTGAACTAACACAGTAGATAAAAGAAGAGAGTGAAAATAGTTGGTTCACATCTCAAAAAATATCGGAAACTCCCTGGGAATGAGAGAAAATTGAGAAGACCGAAGGCATATTCCATACGCCAAAAATATTAAAATTTTTAATGGACTCTTTCGGGACTTAACAGTCATTTCAAATTCAGCGGGAATTTTATTTCTTGATACTTCTAGACTTAAATGGTTTGATCCCTGCTTTTGAATACTATCTTTATGAATTTGATAATGGTATCGTAGAGGGTTTGGTAGAATACCTTCACTCGCATTATAGATATTTAGGAGGTTGATTGGCGCTCTTTTAAGTAAATTCCAATTGTTTTGTTCTTCTAGGAGGATGAATGGAGAATGAGTGAGAGATATATGGACAATATTTCGAAATATCCACAAGACTGGTACAAGCAGATAGTACAGAGTACACGACCGAAGATAAAGACTAGTAGAAGAGAGAGCCTTGAATCGCATCAGGACAGTATTGATAGCAAAACGAATCATTCGGACAAAGAAGGGAATGAATCCAATTAATGTGTCAAAGGAAGATAACTTCTTCTAAAAAGTAATTTACCTTGAATTTGAAAATGAATTCAGTGGAATATTGGTAAACTTTTACGAACTGCCCTAAAATAAGCTCACAAACGGTTTTAAGTTATTAGTAGGAATATAAAAATTAACGTAAACTTTGTAAGGTAACGGAATAGCTTTTAACCATTTAACATATAAAACCAAAGTGATGTGATAAGAAAAAGTCTTCATTTTTATCATATGACATTCAGGTTTACTCTACCCTGATAAGATCCGTCATAAAGTTTTCTGAATTTCATATATTTGCATATCGCATATAGTAGAACAAATCGGCAAAATTAGGAACCTTTCACGTTTGTCCCGTCTGTAACTATAAGATGATTCCTGTGGGATACCTGTAATATTAAGCTTCCTGCAACGTAATCATAATCGTCGTGCAAGAAACGGAGGGTGCTAGACGGAATATAGCGCGCCTTAACAGATAACACGAAGACTTCAAGAAACCATCTAGTGTCTACCAGCTGATGGGCACACGTGGTTTAGGTCCTAAAAAATAACGAAGAAGGTTCCGTCGCGCAGCCAGTGGCCAGAGTCCAGATTTGACACGCCGAAACGAGCATACCGGTTACGACTTTCGTCTCTCTATTTTTTGTGTATGCTGCTTTCCTGAGAGCGAATCTAATCAGGTTGTTTTTGCAAGTAGCTCTAAAAAAGTTCAACATCGAATTGTTGAAGCAAATGGCGATCATCTGGGTTATATTATATTCTGTTTACGTTATGTTTTTATTTTATTCAAAATTGACACATGGAAGGGAAGAAAAACAAGGATGGGTGATATGTTGACGAAAAGGAACATGGAACCGATGGAGGTTTCTTTTAACGATTGTGGGATGAGCGTTACTTAGTTTCTTGTTTTTCTACAGTAAAGACTGTAAGGCACGGGACGCCTGTCAATCGAAAGCCAAAAAAATATCAAAGCGAAACAAAAGGAAAAAAACAAATAAAGAAATGAAGTTCACAGTGATTCTCTAGCGTTTTACGTTTTTGCACAATGAAATGGCGAGGAAAAGTAATAAAAAGGAAAACGAATTCATGATGGCAAACGCATGCAGATCGTGGAGAAGCTGTTTACCTTTTTATGGCAATTGGCTACGTGGATGGCAAATTGATGGGCGTTGACACATTGGAAATGGGGAAGAAAAACAGCACGTTCAGAGAGCATACTCAATCGAAATGCTTGAAGTACAAGTATACGGACGCACGATGTTGAAAGTTTACAAAACTATAAATACCCTGTTGTAATAGTGGCAATAATAGTAGACCAAATCTAACTATATTATAAGCTCAAGCCGAGGTTCCACGTGCAATTTTCGAAGACAATTTTCTTTGACAAGTTTCATTGATCAAGTGGATGAACAAGTTATCTCCGGCAATTTTCTCGTATGACAATTCTTCTTGCTAAAGGCTGTCTTGCTAGTTGATGAACAAATTCACTTGTCGTATGGAAAATTGCCATCTGACCTCTGACCCCGCCTACACGGCCAAAATTATCAAAGAAAAATTGTCAGAAAAATTGCTCGTGAAACGTCGGCTTAAGCGAAAACAAATAATACCAAAACAAAACTTACCAGTGTAATTCCAGTTGCATCCGACCTAGTTTACGGACAAGAGCGTAATTTAGTGTCAAACAAAAGAATGGCCATTAGACATCATCTAACGTGCCTCAGATATTTGACTATTATTCTTGAATACAATTTGATAACTGTATCCAATAAATTGATTAGAAAGCATTGGTCTATTTATTCAAGATTTTCAAGAGAATGTAAGAATTTTCGGGTGAATATTTTTGGTTGGTAATTGAAGGGATTTGATTGGTCCACATTATTTCAAAGATGTCAAGACTTCTGATAATCTTCAACAGTGACGGACAAGTCACTGTTGTACTCTCAGACAAAAGTTCGGGCCGAGATAAGGCGTCGGATTCACCTATGGAGACCTTGAAGACAAATTGAGCAGTTAGAATTGTGGATTTTGCAGGCCTATGGTTGGAGTTCAAATCCACCTCACAACTGACAGGAATGTTGCAAAGAGGTGACGGTAGCCCATCCCCATAAAGAGTTTACTTCCCACAAAAATGCTCAAATTCTTACATAAAAATCAGCTACGCTCAGTAACAGTCATGCTACAAAACAATAAAAAAGACACCAAGTAATTCAGCTTTATCGATGTTAAATGACTGTACCTCTTGGTGGCTGAGCGGATGATTAATGACTTTTCTTCAAAAAAGGTTCTTAAAACCGAGAGGAAACGCTTTTCCCTAACTTATTAAAATCAGGAATGAGAGATAAAACCACCGTATATAAAAGAAAAGCACATGTTTATTAAATACATGTTAACAGAAATTGGAGGGTTGCTTTCATTACAGCCACAGTAGTACGGTCAGATAAGCAACATGGTGTAGTGGCCAAGTCAAATAACAATTTAATAACGATGTCTGATCAAAGGAACAAATGCCAACAATTAAGACAACAAACAAAGACTTTTTTCTATGCAACTACCCAATCGACTACAAAACAAACAGGAAGCTAGTTGGTAATAAATAGGAGACTGGTACGTAAAGATTTCAGCGTCAGATTCAAAATCTAAACCTCAGCAATTTAACTTTGGGTACAGACACGTTTATATTGTGCAGTTGTGGACGGGGGGTGTTCGTAAAATTTAGCTACCTTTGTAGTAAAACTACACATCCAAAATTTGTGTTTTCAGTTCGACTCAAATCCAAAATGATGGAAAGCAACAGCAGGTTAAAACTTGACCATGCGGAAATTTGAACTAGTCTGATGTAATCCTATAGTATATGTTATCATACTTGACTCAAGCAACATAGCTTCGGTGTGAGGAGATACAGATACGGCAGAAAACTAGCTTCACGTTACCACTGCAACTCTCCCTAAAACACTATTAGCTCAGAGCACCCTTAATGGTAGAAAATCACATGGAAAGCTACTAGTAAAACGTTGTTTCTTGCAACAGGAACATGACCATGTACGGAACAGAGTTAATGTACGGAACAGAGTTATAACCGGCTTACTGGCTACACTAGTTTAAAACGCTATTTATGTTAAAAGATCTTTAAGACGGAACGGTTGCTCTAAGCTTCACCGTCCAGAGGATCAAAATCAAGGTTAAACAAACTGTAGATTGACATAGCACGACGCTGCTTTTGATGTTACACCCAGGATAAACCAACTTACTTTAACAAACAGTGCTCATTTGCTGGCTAATAAGAAATTACCAAACAGAGACCGAAATCAGATGAAAAATGTCTAACAATGATCCAAATCCTCTTTCTTTTATATTTATCAATGGTCAAGATGTTATCAAAGGTTTAGACAGAAGTGTGAACTTGGAATTAGTATAAGCAGCTATTGTTTCATAATAACAAAAAATCTCCATTGATACAGAGCAAACCCACTACCCTATCCCACTCCTTATTGGGTTCTGAATTTTTCGTCTCTCTGAGACCTAAAGAGTTTTTACATGACCAGTATTCAAAGATACTCTACCCTCCTAACCCGAAAACTCTTCTAAGAATGTAATTCATAAAATAAAGCTGATGAATCATCTCGCACATATATCACATTAATTATAACTGATGTTTGCTACCACAAGAAACTTAAACACAGACCGCTATTTGTTATGATGGTACATAAGTGAAGGTGGCTGTCGTTGTTGCTCTCCGGACCTTAACGAAGTCACAACTTCCAGAAGAACTATAATACATTAGGTAGAAATAATTGATTCCATGTTTCACTTTTTACAATGGCTTTCTCCTTTTAAAAAAGTAATAAAATCTAGATAGCCGGTGGAATATGAAATTACTTTTATAGTTTACAATTGCTCTTGGTGGCGGAAAATGTTGTTTGTTAGAAAGCAATTTGCTTATGTTTATATGAATGTCCGGTTTACAATCGATTGAGCACGGTCATAATGCCACTTTGTCAGTACCCAAACATCTATTGAACAAATCCCAACAGGGGTCGCTGCATTTTACAATACTACCGTTGAGACTGTTCTATCGTAAAAAATGTCGTCTTTTGCCTTTGCTATAGCAATTCCACCATGTAATCTGAAAAGACGTTGTCCATGACTTGTCTGATCTTATAAGTTCAGACTGTGGTAAAAGATGCGCCACGGAGCCGATAAATGTTTATTAATCTTTGTATAAAGTATTGTCTATTTTTTATGTACAATGATTTCCTTGGAAAAAGAGTTCCAATGGTCCATCAACATTAGTTTTTAGAACTGAGTTCTTCCGTTAAAGACCCAGAATTGCCTTTTAATTTTTTCGTTGGTGACACGTGGCACTAAAAGAAAACGATAAAATAAGATAGCAAGGCCCAAGCGAGGCCCAATACAACCATACATATGTACACATATATTTAGATGCTAAGAGCTCGATGATACACAACCAATGGTGGGTCACTAGTTATCAGAGATACTCTATTCACGTAGCTACAGGCACACTTACATTATTAATTGTAACTAGAAATAATCAATATTGAATTACCACCACACCACATTGAAATAACGAGACAGTAAGCAAACATTTGGAACTGATCAAACATCCAAGATATACATTATGCCATCATCATCGAAGGTAGAGATGCAAAACTGTATACAGTATATTACCGATAATATTTTCGGACAATAAAAAAATATGGGACAGCAAAAACGTCGTTTGGTACAAATTTCAAGTTTCGGCGAGTGAATGTATAACACATTTCAAGAACATGGAACAATGTTGCTATTGTAAGGAAATTCTTAAATGATACGAGCACAAAATCATATCATTACGTCGTTTTGGCTTTTGGCAAAGGAAAACAATCGTCAAATCCGTCCTAATCGTGGCAAAATGTTAAGAGTAAGAATGAAGAGATAGGCATATACGGTTGATTCGATCACAGTTTGAACATTTTTACGAGTCAGACCTTGTACAGAGCATGTTTGCTCTTCATTGAGTTTCAATAAAATCATTGTGTCATGTAGTGCTGCTTTTTAGATGAAGACATTTACACCTTGAGCACAATCTTCTGTTTCGTTTGCTTAATTGTAGTTTGAATTACACCTGATGTCATCAGCATGTTTAACTAGTTTGACAGCACTCCATTTGACCTCTTGTATTTTAACAACAAAATACACAATCAAGGAAATAGTCAGGTATGCATCGTTTGATAAAAAGAGTGTATGGACATATTGACAGAATAGTTTTGCAAGCATGCTTAATACAATTCGAGGGCAGACTGTCGTCATAGAACAATAAAAGTAACTCAAATGGATTTCTCACCCTTGACTTACGCATCTAATGGAAAGGTTTTTCAAATGAGATATCTTACAACACAAAACTTTTAACGCAAATTGCATCTCTGAACTCAGCAATTCCATTAATTCTGTTGCCTGCACTCAAAATAGTTCTGAATGGCTATTGAGATTCTGTTAACTAAGACCGTAACAAACCTTTCTAAGCAAAGGTAAAAGCGGCCATTTATACCCTTATATAGCAATATGGAATCTGCAACTTGCCACTTGTTGAAAAATTTATTACAAGATGCTTTCTAGGTGATCCCTTTCCAGGTAGTCTCTTTTCGGTCTACCCCCTTTTTACCCGAATGCTATTCTGTACTTAGAAAAAGGGTTTCTGGATTTTTTCTCAAGCTTTAAGACGTGCTTTGCCGCGTGTAAAACTTTTTACCTTTGATTTGGCGCTTGTAGTATTAGCACAATTGCAATTGGAACAAGAATCAGTGTTATTTCATCACCTCACCAATTTCTAGATCCAATAAAAACTAACTTTACGGAATTCCGACTACAGAAAAACAATCGACGGAAGTTTAAAAGAAAGTTTGTATCTGCTTGTTTACATTTAGGAGAGCAAAACAAAACTTGAAGGTAAAGCTTTGTAGCCATCAACTTATACTAATATCCAACAAAGCTGCTCAGGATTGAAAAGTATACCATGTAACCTATCAAAACTTACACTAAATCTTTCCTTAAGGATGAAAGGTGGGAAAGTAAGAAAATACACCAGAATAGCTCAAAACACTGGGCAGTTAAAGATAAGTTTCTCTCCAATCGTATAAAGGCCAACCTTACCCTCTGCCATCTCTCCAATATCTTCTTGTACTCCACTTCAAAAAAGCTAAAAACGTCATCACAGTCCTAAAACATGAAAGGGTTATGTTACATTGTCGTATACAAGCACACAAAGTAGGAAGTAAATATGACATCAAGCCAAATGTTTGATTTTTGCAGCATTAATGACTTCTGTAAAGAGAGACGCATACTTACAGCAAATCTCAATCAAAATACTCCAGAGTGACCTGCATTAACATGTTTATTGTATGTTGATCATTAGATCAACGTCTATTTAGTATACAAACGTCCGTGCATGTGACACATGCTCAGTAGATGATGATCAAATCAAACGTTTATCGTTTAGGATACCCTAAAACCTGCCCTCTTTTCATGGTGCCTTCTGAGAATAATGGCCATCAGCCTCGAGCAGCTTTATCATAAATGGAGGCAATGTACAGGAAAAGAATACCCACCTCAAGGTACTGCACACTGTTCGTCTGAAAAAGCCCAAAGAAACCTGAGGCCATTGCATATAAGAGACTAGCTGGTGATATCATGAGGGTTAAAAGGACTACGGGTAAGCTATGGTAATGGTCATGGATAAACGGCAGCTGCTTAGTGACGGTAAACTACACAAAGGCAACCGAAAACGAGGAGAAGGAAGAGGGGAGAAGAGGAGGGAGACAAGGAGGAGCGAGACAAGGAGGAGGGAGACGAAGAGGAGGGAGACGAAGAGGAGGGAGACAAGGAGGAGGGAGACAATGAGGTGGGAGACAAGGAGGAGGGAGACAATGAGGTGGGAGACAAGGAGGAGGGAGACAAGGAGGAAGAGGTTTATGATGATGATGAGGACGAGGACGACGATGATGATCATTGATGACTGATGATGATAACGATGATGATGATGATGATGACACAAATAATGACGATGATTTAATAATGGATTCCATAACGATGATGATAACCTGGTGTATGAAACCATCACCACGACGTAACTAATTTTAATAAAATACAACAGTAGTGTGAGAAAGGTTTTGCAATACACGAGGCAGGTCATATTCAAACGACATGAATCTTAATCCCAGTACTGCAAAATACTCTTCTATCCTGTCTGCGAAACCAACGTAGTAGATTCTCCACGCTGACAAACCAATATAGCTAAATTCCCATTTCGTCAAACGAACTTAATCGCTTCTTCATTTGATAAACCAGTTTATTACCATTTGAAAAAAACCAGCAAAATTAATTATTTTCCCTGCTCTGCCTTAGTTTTTCACATTGTACTCAGTGAGCCATCGGCAACACAAAGAAGTGTCGTGTTGAGTCGCTATCTAGACATTAACCTTTTCAATTCCCTTTGCGGTCCTAAACAAAATCCGTTAATATTGAAACTTGCTTAAGTTACTTCACCATAAAAAAGAAAGAAACTACCTTTCTTGCAGGGTGTTCAGGAGGGTTATATGTATGACAATTCTTTTTAATAAGCTGCATGTCAGCGAAAAATTCTGTGTAGTCTTGATAGCTGCCATTCTGAAATAAATTCAAACGAACTTTCTAAAAAACATAACACGAATACTTTCTTCGTTGAGAAACGCTGAGGATGCCTTTTCCTTTTCGGACAAGTTTGAAACTCCTCAGTGTACGGTAAGGCTAAAGATAGCACCAAGTATTAAATTTTGAAGTGACTTCCGCTTCCCTACAAGTACTTGTAAGATTGCAGAAAGCTGGAAAACTCACTATATCGCACAAAGATGGCGATATCCCTACTTTTCGAAAGGTCTTAGCCCCTAACAAGTGCAGATGCTAGCGGCATCTTCAAATGAATAGAAATGCCACTTCAGCCGATTTCTTCAGAATAAACTGACCTAAAAAGATAATCTGATAAGTTAAATACTGCAGCTTTAATAAATCTTGATGACGTCAAAAAAAACCAGTGTCAGTCATACTTTAAATGACAATAATCATCTTCAACAATCATCAAGAAAATGCCCATACACAGAAACGCATGAAATATTTTATATTGAAAATTCAGGGCTATTTTGCTAATGACTCTGAACGTTATTTTGGAAAATATATTGTAAAGAAAGTAAATATAAAAGTCAACATTTTCCCAAGACGTCCAAGAGATCAAGGGGAACGATTTCGTATGATTAGATTTACGAAATCAATGACAGCATATAGTGGAGGTTATATCATATGGCATGATGATCCACCTTAAGGATTGTCAGTTCCACCTGGAGTTTTTCGCGTAAAGCGCACATTCAATAATGGATTCGCTTACCTCAAGTTTTCCTCTGATTGTGCTAAAATCCATTGGACTTTTAATAATTTTGTAATACCCTGGAGCATCTTCAGGATCAACTGAAATTTTGCAATTATCAAAAAGGGAATCACAAACCATATAAACCGGGAAGATAAAAATAAAGCCTGTAACAAATATGCACATGCCTGTTAGTAATATGCTCAATTGAAATATGATTCAATCTTACAGCTGTTTACTGTTCATGTTAATAAGGATACGTGCTGGCAGAGGTAACTTAATAACACGACAGTAAATTATACTTTCGCAAGTAACATATCCAATGCATTAGATCCAATGCATTAGATAATGAAATACTGTAAATCAACAAGATAAAAGTTCACGGCTTTATGACTTGATACTCGTTGTGCTATCACATTATTTCTGATATCCCTGTCGCAAAATTTAGGTTCATCTGTAAATCTCAGGGAAAACGTAAAAGTTGGGCTTGCATTTCGGGGGCCACTGTATTACCAGTGTGCACTTTGGAACCGATCCGTGAGGATAAAGGTACTCGATAACGCTTATTGTTTTCTATAACGGTTTTAAAAAGTAGTTAATATTACAGTGTTTACAAGTGGAAAAGCTTCATTACACAGTATTTGCTTGAAACATATCATCAGCTACAAAAATTACATGATAAATAGGGAGAATTACAGTATTATGGCTCATGTTACCTAACATTAAGTTTCGATGCAGTGTATACTGTATTATATGCAAAAAAACATGACAGTTGATCGTAAAAGGAATACTGTCTGGGAACGCTCATCATTGACAAAAATGCACCTTTACTGAACACCACAAAAAAAACCAATCAGTACCAACAAACCGTACTACAAGACGCAACGTATTAAACCTGTACTTCGTTTTAATAGAAGAGCCATCAGAAACATAGGATAGTTGTTTTGATGTGCCAGTTAAAACGTTAAAGTTCTATTTAGCAAAATCATCAGCAAGTAGAAAACGAACAAGCGTCAATAACCTGGTCTAGCGAACCATGAAGAGGCATTCATTTCGCCTTTTTGTTTATTACTCCCTCTATACCTTGAGACACGTTGTAGTAACCTACAAGGAGAGCACACATTAAAATCATACAAAATGTCCTTAGAGGTGACAACTATTAAACTTTACATACACAACTGACAGGATTTAAGGGACTGTGGTGTCTCTGGGGACTGTCCTATTCGCAAGAATAGGCGAGTAAGCGGTTAAGAAAGGTGACTTGTAAACAGGTAAGTGGAAAGATACGCTAAAAATGTTGTCGACAAGCAGGTATGGATATAAATAAGTCGGATTTGATAATTGTTTAGTACCGTTGTGAGTATATGCAAACGTTATTAACCATACAGGAAAATAGGACAGAAAAAAAAGTAATCAAGCTTAACGCAAAAATAAGAAAAAATGAGCTAAGCACTGGCGTCAGCAAAATATAATGCCAAGCAACATTACAATATGAAAATAACTAAGAGATTCGCTGCCGTAATGCCACAACTAGATGCCGAGAACACTAGAATTAAGACTTTCAATAACGTAAAACATGGACAACAAACGGAATATGCTACAAATAAACAGCACGACCACTATCATATTCGTCACACTGAAAACTTCATCAAACAACCAACAGCGGTTATATTCCAAGAGCAGACGACACAGTACTTTAGTCAAAGACGCGTTAACTTGAGCACCGAGACGAATATTCTAACGGTTTCTTAAACCGGTCAGACGCGATACAGTTGCAAGGTGAGCCGACGTGGGACCCGGTGCAGTTGAAATTGAAGTTGCTATATGAAATTTTAATAATAATAAATACAGAAATCCTGGAGCCTACCGAGTGCTTGAGTGCGTAACCTACACCTTTCATCTGATTTAGTAGAAGGAAGAAATTCTACATCACTGGAAGGACGCTGTAATTGCGTGGCTGTACAAAAGAGTCCGAAGACTGATCATAGCAATCAAAGAGTCGCAAGCCACAATCTGATATCAATTAATAGATTGATAGGTTGGTACAAGCATATGATCATAGTTTAAGGAACAAAACGCTGGATTTAGCTAGCAGCACCGGAGCCATTCATATTGCGACTTAACGCTACGGTAGGCGTTGGAGGAAGAACAATCTCAGATGCTTGGCCGCAGGTTTCGACTCTCTTTAATCAAAAAACTGATGAGCGCAACCTGTAAGGACTTAGTGGAACAAAGAAATATTGCTCCCAATAATCTGCAATAACGGGGTATTATCGCTGCCATATCTTGTGAGCCAAAAACCAGTGCAGTGAGGTTTCAGTTGATACTGATGATGGTGATTGATTCCTTAACTGACTGATGACGACAGAAAAATTGATACGAAAAACAAAAACCACATGGCCAAAAGGATCTTGCGACAAGAGGATAATTGTGACTGCTTCACAATTCGACAAAAGATTAGAAATTCGACAGTTGGTTAAGCAATGGACAAGAACAACTCGAAATAAAAACAGGAATTGGCACTTCAAAGATAGCAATGATGATCAAAGTGGAAATATTTTATCGGTGGTCTTTGCACAGTAGCGAGATTAAACCTGTTTTATTTTCTCTTTTTGCGGTTGTGTCTACATAAGCCCATAGTAACTGAACTAGATTCTCAAAAAATAATTCACATTTAATGTTGTATGCCGAGGTAACAAAAAAAGGTTAAAACGTATCTAATTACTTACAGCTGAGCACTTCTAACCCATCCAGGTTGATATCGTTGAGATGAATCTTTGCCATCCACCATTTTTCTCTTCCTCTGAGACTGACTAATATAAAAACCAGAAGAGTCTGTGCTTCCAATTGGCGAAGTGGATTTATCATCAACGTCAGAATAAGAATCATTTTCTACGCTAAATGATGAATTCGACGACGAAAAATCCGAACCAGAAAGACATTCCAGCTGTTTCGCTGGCGAAATAATTTTCCCAGAAAACTTATGAACCGTACTCCAATGTAAAGCATCTCCACTGACTACACCATTATCTGTATTGCACTTCCCATCGTTCATTGCAGAACTTCTTCCTCGGTCGCCAGCCGAACTTTCAGACTGATTGAAGAAAAGTTTGTTAAGATCTCTAAGTGTAGATGTGTACTGACTGCTCTCAATCTTCGAAGTTCCCATACTTATCTCTTTTGTTTGATTTTGAATTGGGATAAACTTGTTAAAAGTTTTTTTATCGCTACCTAGAAGTTCAAACTTATGACAGTTTTTACTACCACTCGAGCTCTTGCTATCGTAACTAAATCCTTTCAGGGTTGTAACATGAATAAGTTTCTGTTTCTTCCTTTCCGGAGATGAAAGAATGTTAGTCTCTGGCACCACCGACAATGGATTTGTCAAAACTGACGTCACAGGAGCCACTGACGTCAAAGAAGGAGTTTGCTCCTTGAGGGACGTCGTAATACTATTTGACGGACTAGTTCCACACTGACATGAAGCAGGGCTTGAAACAGGCTCACTCTTAACTATGATATCAGTCTTTGTTACTATACAGTTCATAGAAGAACTAGGCTTACCACTTAACCCTGACTTCTTTGTGGAATTGTTCCCATCCTCAGACAGGAGCTTAGTGGCCTGAGGAACTGTTCCTTTACGCAATGTATTAGATCCTGACCAAATTCCGTCTTCGGAAGACAAAAACATGACCGAATTCTTTCCAGCTAAAGAACGTTCTTGAGTAGCAGTAGTAATTTTCTGACTCGTGCTAGGATTTATAGCCAAAAATGAACCAGATTCTTCATCATCGAGTGTCTCTTTTGCACTCAAATCCATTGCAATCGCGTCTCGTTCTGGGGGGCTTGACGTAATTTTTAATTCTTTTGACGTTGACGGGTCATTCCCCGAGTCACCTCCTCGCGTTCCCAGCAGCGTAGAGGTCTGATACGATTGAACTCCCGGGGTTAAATCCACGCTACCAGTTTTCGAAAATTTAGCTGTCAAGTTCGCTATAAATGATTCTCCAGCAGACAAGATATCTCCTTCGCTATTCGTATTAATGTTTCCACCGTCCATTTTTGATAAAGACCCTGAACAAACAATGGCACCGTTGTTTGTAGGAAGTCTCGTTTCTGACAGAGAATTCACAACTACTTTTTCTTTAATTCCGCTATCGGATACAGGTATCGATAAACTTTTACCTGAGTTGCTTCTTACAGGCGATATGATGAGACAGTCTCTATCCTTACCAATTTGGCTACTTAAAGACAAAATCGAAGTAACTGGCTTTGGAGGTAACGATGTGGTCACATTTGCTGTTGTCGGACAAGTACTTGAGGTACACGTTTGTAAGCTCGCAGTACTTGCCAGAGCAGATATGCGTGAAATACTTGAAGTTGTAGACGGTTGAGGAGCAGCTGATGCAGTTGTGGTCACGGATGTACTACCAGAATTGGTATTTGGTGTTCGTTTTCTGTTATGAATGGATGTCGAGATAATGCTACCCGTGCCATGTGTAACGGATTTGGTTAATGACATGATCGGTGTAGCAATATAAACTGTTTTTACCTGAGAACTACCAGGTACCATTGTTGTAACTGATATCATCTTGAATCCAGTTGCCATCGGAACTGACTTCGAAATAGACACAAGTTTGGCAGTTGATGCTAATGCCCCAGATTGCTGAAGAACGTTTGGAATTGATGCAATCTTCAGCTGCTGTCCTGAGTGTCCTTGGAGGTTGCTAAATGTAAGGACTCTCTGGGCTGGAGTTTTAGAGGTGGCAACCGATGTGAAAGCTTGAGAGGATTTAATGGTTGTGGCTGCAGTGGAAGGAGATGTCGTTGTTGATGAAGGTGACGTGGTCCTCGGAATCTGCACTACTTTCACTGTACATGGGTTGCTCTGAGTTAAGGAAGGAGTTGTTGATACTGGCGAGGACTGAGTTTTGTTGGGAGAAATAGGTGTAATTGGTATACCTAAAAAGAGACAAATATTGTATTAACATTGTTGTTCATTACGAAGCTATAAAATATCACGCTTAAGATAAATGGAAAAGTTCAACTGATTGTCAATTATCACAACAAATTAAGTTCTTGGGTCCTACCCAGTCCTCTCCATATTAATAATCCTCCCATCAAGTAAGTTGCAAGCTGGCTCTTGAAGCTGATGACTCTACATTGTATTCCTACTTAAGAGGACAGAAGGGCGCCTCTAACAAGATCGTTTTTCGGCTAAAAATGACCTTTATTTACTGTTGACTGGGGACGAAAGTCACGTTTTATATTTTGCTCAACCAAAACAAAACTTCTATCTAATAATCACTTTAAAAGGTCTTTTCAGCCATTTCAGTATATATGGAAGTGACGAAATCGAAAACCACTTATTCCGTCTTCTTGGCATTACCTTAACCATTGGCTACTGGAAAAGCTACGTTGAACCACTCGGTGACTTGGAATGAAAGTCGATTCCCCGTACAAGCAATTATCTTATACCTTATACTATCTTTATTATCCCACTTTTCGTCCCCGCATCCAACACTATTACCACATCTGGAGTTCCGATAAAATATAAAACAGAATCCAATACACTATTGACATCTACATTGGATTCTCTGTTTCATTGTCTTTCCAAAAAAGAGAAAATGGTAGAACGTATTGCCAGCTTAATACTTTCCCCTGTACATACGATCTTCATAGCTTCACTTTTAACATTCACGATTTTTTCTTTTTGATCACCCTCCCTAACTTGCCGAGTTTTGTTTCCTATTTACTCTCTGACACTAAAAAGGTAATAGGGGAGAATTCTTCACACGTCTACCATTTCTGGCTAAATTACTTCAACTTCTAAACCGGAAAGAGTTATTGCATATTGTATTCTAATATGTCGAGCGAAGGAGTAATCGGAAATTAGTCTCAACGACCAGCCTCAAAACAATGTGTCTGGGCAATAAACTGCACTAGTTCGGAGACCAAATAAATGACCGAAGTTTAAGAGAACTAAAACAACACAGAAAACCAAAAGCAAGGTTACACAAACGTACCTGTAGGCGTCGCTAACACGTTCATCGGATCACTTGCTAAGGAAGTAGAGGGCAATGATATTGTTCGAGATGATTGTCCAATTGTCTTGAACTTTGATGGTTTGCCTCTCTGGCGTGGCAGCGGCGCTTTAAATTTTATCTTTGACGGACTCAAGCCCGGAGATACAGACGTAGATGAATTATAATTTATGGGTATAAGACCACCTGTAGGACTCGTAGTGAAGGAGGTAATGGCTGGACGACCAGGAATAGAGAGCGATGTCACCGATACCGTGGTAGTGGGGGTACTGGAAGAAGATACAGTTGCTGACAAATTAGAAAGCTTTGTCTCCGAATGTTGAGGGGACTTTAATGGAGAGCTCCTCTGAAGAATAATAGGTTTGTTGTGGTACTTAGCAAAACCTGCTGTTAAATTTTTACTTGGCGACGAAGAAGGCGTTAGCGTGACGGGTGATTTAAATGTACTTAGTGGGCATTTGGGCACTGCTTTGTTGGTGATAACGGAAGGACTGACTTTCGGAGATTGAATTCTATTTGATGCTGTGTGTTTCTTTTTCCTCTTGGTCTTATCAAGGTTAGGTGATTTTGCTTCATCGGTTTTATGAAGTTCACTGGAAGTACCTGCAAAGGAAAACAATAAAAATCATGACAGTATATGAAAACAAATATTGCGATGTATTGGGGGCACTGAAAATCAAAAGAGAACCTTAGTTAAGTATTGGAACTGAAACAACTTCAAGAAACTAACTAAAATCGCGAAATTCAGGTTTATGGTTCCTCCCTGCTAATTACAGAGGTGAACTTGAAATTATCAATAATTAAAGAAGGCATTTCTACACAACTTTTTAGACCATTTACACAGCATTGGGACAGTAAAGTATGTATGTATGTATGTTTGTATGTTTGTATGTATGTGTGTGTATGTAAGTATGCATGCATGTATGTATGTATGTATGTATGTATGTATGTATGTATGTATGTATGTATGTATGTATGTATGTATG
>JANTCA010038305.1:0-26134 GCA_024741275.1 Chironex yamaguchii
TATACATATACATATATGTAACCAAGGACTTTGGAATTCCTTCAGCAAACCTTTGTGCCGTGATGGCACGGAGGTTTGAGTGTTGGCTTTTGAGTCTGAGGGTTACCAGTTGGAGCCCTGTCGGCTCCCACTTAGTCCAGCTATCGTGGTAATGCCCATTCTTGACAATTATATGAAAAGCACTGTGTCTGTTGATATACTATATATATTTCTCATACCGGCATAGTGTGAACAAGGCCTTAGAGTCCGTATACACTAGAGCTGATCCATGCAGATCCGTGCCAAAACGAGGATAGATTTGTTTCCCGTTTAGACTTTCAGACTGGAATTGATAGATCCGTAATGACATCTATCCACAATCCGTATTAGTTTGGGACTGTTTTCCAAAGTGTACCTGTTTCGATCCGTCTCAATCAAAGCCTAGTGTAAACACATGGTAGGGATGCAGACAGGTACGGATCGGATCTGTAAACATTTAGTCATGGAGATACTTGGCCTTGCTAATGATTATAGTTTTTACTTTTCATTCATGGCTTCAGTATGTTGCTTTATTGCAGATTTCAAACAAGACAATTGAGTAGAACTGTTCCAGTACAGTTCCAGTGTAAACGAGTACTGATTTGGATTCGATCTAGCGTAAACGTCAACGAAAATCGTTACGGATCTGATATGGATACGTATTCTTTTGGATCCTTACTACTGTAAACGGGGCCTAAGAGGAGGTTTTCGGCTTCCCAGCCAATTGGTTGCTAACTGTAACTGCAAGGCGTGATTTTAAACTACATCTTAACCGTATTAAGCTACGAAACAATTCATTACGTCAATTTCAGTGCCTGAAACACAGATTTGTTTCTTCATTTTCTCTTTCTTTGTTTCCTTCCTTGTTTATGATTGACTAGTTTTGCTACATGTTTCGTATAAATAGGTTGCCACATACACATACTTTCCTTTCTGGCGTTTCATGCTCTGAAGAGTGTCAGACGAAAAAAGCGTTTAAGTATGATTTTAGCGCAATGTCGCAAATTTTCAAGGCGATTTTCAAGTTTTGTACCACAAAAAGATTGTTCAAATGTTTTGTTTCTTCATTTTCTCTTTCTTTGTTTCCTTCCTTGTTTATGATTGACTAGTTTTGCTAAATGTTTCGTATAAATAGGTTGCCACATACACATACTTTCCTTTCTGACGTTTCATACTCTGAAGAGTGTCAGACGAAGAAAGCGTTTAAGTATGATTTTAGCGCAATGTCGCAAATTTTCAAGGCGATTTTGAAGTTTTGTACCACAAAAAGATTGTTCAAATGTTTTGTTTCTTCATTTTCTCTCTCTTTGTTTCCTTTCTTGTTTATGATTGACTAGTTTTGCTACATGTTTTGTATAAATAGGTTGCCAGATACATATACTTTCCATTCTGACGTTTCATACTCTGAAGAGTGTCAGACAAAAAAAGCTTTTAAGTATGATTTTAGCGCTATGTCGCAAATTTTCAAGGAGAGATACCATTTGATGTACATCTTGCTTACATAGTTTTATGAGACTTTTTTGACCTTTTTTGCTGTTTGTTTGCGTAATAGCAAGCTAGAGGTTTGGCAGTTAGTTTTCAAAATATCTCAAAAAGTTGTGAACGTATCCGTTTGGAATTTAGTGGTATGTTTTCTAGTCTGAATGGTTCCAGCTGATACCTTTTCGGGGGTGATCTGCATCATGTCGCAAATTTTCAAGGAGAGATACCATTTTATGTACATCTTGCTTACATAGTTTTATGAGACTTTTTTGACCTTTTTTGCTGTTTGTTTGCGTAATAGCAAGCTAGAGGTTTGGCAGTTAGTTTTCAAAATATCTCAAAAAGTTGTGAACGTATCCGTTTGGAATTTAGTGATATGTTTTTAGTCTGAATGGTTCCAGCTAATACCTTTTCGGGGGTGATCTGCATCAAATCCCGGATTCTGGATCACTTTTTTGTTAACGATATCTTTATATGCTATTAGTGATCACGTCTTCTTGAGGGTAACCAAGTTACCATATTTGGTAATGATATTTTCATGAAACCACAACTAGAAAGGAATCAACAAGGTTAAAACACCTTTAAGCATGAGAGGTATTGCTATAGGTCATTTAAATATTGATATTGGCTTGGCAGAGGTTTGCGCTCTTAAACTGATTCTAATTAAAGTGTGATAGAGACAGTCCCTTTTAAAAAGTGCCTTCTTTCTGACTACACATGACATATCTAACTCTAACACTATTGCTAAGGGTGAGGAAGGGGCTAACCAACTAGAAAATCTCTTTTAATGGAGATACCACATAAGACTGAAATAAATTTTTAAAAAAACCAAACAATAGCTCGCCGAAAAACTGTGGAATGGTTGTCACTTACTTCAACCAATTTGCACAAGTGAGCAACAAATCCATTATCAAGCTTTTTAAAAAATTCGAGAACATAATCATACCCCGTAAATATAACAAAAAGTTAGACACAAAGATGGCAAGAAATCACTTCTTATTCAGCTGAAATGCACGACAAAAAGGCGAAAAGCCTATACGCTAGGATTGGGAGGATGAGGATTCGGCCCAATTTAAAGCTTTCCAAAGAGGACAAGGTTATGATTGTCCCAGGTGCCAAATGATTGACATGGCAAATTGCCCCCACCTCTGGAGTATTTTCTATGGAAGAAGCAAAGCAGATGGATTGGTCACCAATGCAGATATTATCTGCATGTCCAGAGCTGCAATAGGCCATATTACAAATTCTGTGCATTATAATGCAGACTTCTACAATATGACAATTTTCTAGTTTGACAATGCAGACTTCTATTATATGACAATTTTCTAGTTTGACAATGCGGACTTCTATTATATGACAATTTTCTAGTTTGACAATGTGGACTTCTACAATATGTCAATTTTCTAGTTTGACAATGCAGACTTCTATTATATGACAATTTTCTAGTTTGACAATGCGGACTTCTATTATATGACAATTTTCTAGTTTGACAATGCGGACTTCTACAATATGACAATTTTCTAGTTTGACAATGCAGACTTCTATTGTATGACAATTTTCTAGTTTGACAATGCAGACTTCTACAATATGACAATTTTCTAGTTTGACAATGCAGACTTCTATTATATGACAATTTCTAGTTGTTTTCGATTTGCCCCCAAAAGACATATGAGGGTTGTGTCTAGAAATAGTTTTTGGTAGTATACTAACGCCACTGTTCTAGAGTTTAAGGACGAGCCTTCTCTTAAACTATTATTCTTGGAATGGAAAAATACGAGTAAGCAAGCAGAAGCAAAATCAATCGAAACAAAACTGAAGGACTTCGGATCGGAAAGTGAAAGAATAGAACTGACCAACCATTTAGTCTACAGTGAATAGCGGACAAAGTTTGGGACTGTGGCAAGGGAAAAAAGTAAAGCTCGGATTGCACTCTGAAGAACATACTAACATAATTATTAAAGGGCAAGACTACTGGAAAGGATGTTAATTGTCAATAACTGGAGTAAAATTTATGAGTACCTTGATTCTGTCAAGGCTCTGCTATGGAACGAAGGCGATAGACATGTCTTCCAATGCAGTCTTGAGAACAAGCTTTTAAACTTTGTATAGCAAAGAATGCATCAAGCCAAAAGTTTGATACTCATGACTCCCACGGAAAATAGACCACCGGAGCTTCCTATAGTCAGGGACAAAAATTATGCCCAAAGTTTGAAATGGCTGCTATCAGTCCTTAAAAGTAGCCAAAAGAATACAATTGGACGAGTGTATAGGAAAAAATGTGAATTTCAACGTTTAAACATTCTCAGTGCAAACAGTTAAAGCTAACACCCAATGTAGAAAAAATTATGCAAGATGATGAATTGGGAAATTGCTCCTACTACAATATTATTCGGAGAAAGCAAATCTCATCTGGATAAAGACATTGGAAAGACCTTGCAACAAAACAATATGGCGTCCAATAGTGATGTAGTTCAGGAGCACGAAAAGATGAAAGATGAGATTAAACTTCTGACGTAAATAGCAAGACGTTGAACAGAAATGGAGCAACAACAAGGGGTATTTAATTTCCTAAATGGTTTTTTAATATAGTAAGAGATCTTTATGCTTTTTAAGTGTCATGATGAACCAGGAAATCAGCTTTTAGGTACGTTGAGACGTCTTAAAATGTTTTAAGCATTGTCACTTTTATCCAAGAGTAATTAAGAATTTGGCAATAATGCCTTGAACATAGTCCTTGTCATTCTATGGGCCTGTTCGCACTGAAATAAAAACATGATAGAGCTAATCTTCTTTTTTTGTATCTTCAAAGGTGGTACATTTTTGTCGGGAAGTTGGTAAAATGCAAACACCAAAATTTGAAACATAGAAAATTATCAGATTTTGAGTAAACCATCAAAAGTACTATAGTAGAGCCTGGAAGAAGCTCTTTTGCATAAACAATAAGGATTAATCAGCATGAAACAGGTTCACATAGCATCCCAATTGTCATCATTCAATTAGAATACTTATATCAAATCTGAAATAGCGCAGGGCTTTATAATGAAGAAAGACGGGTAAAAGACTTGTTATAAATCTTGCCCATGACATAAAACACTAAACCTCAATCTTATCAAAGCATGTAAAATTTGACAAGGTTGTCTAATTGGTGTGAGAGTATCCGGTTTGTTAAATTTTGCCATGTTTACAGTTCGAGCAGGCTCTACTACCATTTTGGCATTAGTGTCAATAACGTTGTCGTATATTTTAATTTAAGATTTTCTCTTGTTGTTGCTGATACTATTATAACGCCAAAAATATCGATGTTTCGTGTTGTTATTAAGATTTATCTGCTTAAAGCAAATTTTCACCTATATTACACACTTTTGTTGGAGTCCTGCTAAAATTACGGAAACAAGGAAAGGACATTAGCTGGACTGTTGTCTACACTGTAACTGTACTTAGCTTTCAAAAGTAGTAAGAATGCAAAAAGATTTTAATGTCAAATGTTAATGCTTCTCAGACGCATTATTCAAGGTGTATCTGATTACTTCAGACATCGTCAGAAAAGAGCTTTAATATTTTAGTAAATGAAGTAAAATGGTCTGATATAAAGAAAGTAAAAGGCACCTTTTAGCAAGATAGCTCGCTTTATTTTTTCTGGCAGGCAGTTTCATTCTGGCAGAATTATGAGCTATGAATTTCAAAAATGGACAAACTAGATATTATAGCATATTTTTAAATCACTATGTTTAAGAAAGAACCCTGGACTAGAACATTGTGTCAGCAAGTGCCAACTCAAGATACTAAACCAAATAGCATTTTTAATTTTCTACGGCCTTGACATAGCTCACACGTCCTTGTAATAATCAATTTAGTATGATGTGATCTTTGGTAAGGTTAATCTAACTATAATGGTAAAAGCAAAGGAACTGTTTACCTTGTCTCTCTTGTGAACGAAACTGTGAAACATGATATTTTCACAAGGTAATCCAAAAGTTGTCAGAATTTTTTGCTGTTTCAAGGGTAACCATGTAAAGTGAAAACTAGCGGTAAAGTTTGAACACGTCCATTTGATAGCGTATTGTACTCTGTATTGATATTAATATTCTTCTAACTGCTGTCGGTTTTCTCTTAGAGTCAAACAAAGTTAGTACCTGACGAAACAATTTAAAAGAAAAAGAGCTACCTCTTTGACAATTTCTTTTGAAGTAAGCGATGAAAGATGATCTATCAACTGTTTAATCTCCAAGTCGTCATAGCTGCTTCAAACAAAATCAATTTACAAATCACGAGTTGACCAGTTTAAATGGAATTTGTGTTGTGGTTCTCTTGATGTTATAATGGATGATGTTCTGACGGAAACGATTAGTTGAGTGATTGAAAATGAAACGACGATGAAAGCTAAAAGGATGCCGTACCATCACCACCGAAGAAAGGTAGATATGCTAGAACCATATTTACTTTTGTTTACGGTTTCAGATCGTTGCCGAAGTTCAACCCTTACAATTTTGGAACGCCAATCGTAATAGATGTTGTTAACTTTAATAAGGCTTAGAAGCCTATAATTTTAGTCAAAGTATCAATATTTTCTGGGATTGTCTAGGTATCGTTACTATAAGAATTCATATTTGGAAGAATGTTATTTACTATGACTGACACATAGAAACCAACTGATACAATATTTATAAGAGCTAGGAAACCCTAGCGACTTTACCAGTATTGCATAAAGTTTGGCTAGAGCTTGCAGGAGAGTGAATTTTCAATATCTGCTACTACTTGTTATCGAAGACGATATACTATTGAGCATAGCCATAGGTTATGAAACAAAGATAGCTAAATATCAGCTAAAGCAGCATTTTAGTGAAACAATATCGGATAGCATGCAATAAAGGCAGCATAAAAATAGACATTATTAATTGTATTAGGAGAGTGAACATGGAGACACAGAGATAAAAGTATCCAGCTGTCTAGTTTGATTAATACTAAAGCAAACAGTCAGACGGGAATCAAATTTATGCTAGTTTTCTACAAATTCAATAGATGTTTTAGGAGATCAGCTTGCAGGACTTATGTAGTGTTGCTACCATTTCATTGTACAATGATATGATTAATATGAAAAGTGTATTCATAAGAAGCTGGATCAACTAAATCTAAATTGATTAAATGTAAATAAATATATTCAGACCTTCTGTCATGCCTTGCGCAATATATTTTACAAAAATTTCTTCCTGCATATAACAAGCAAGAAATTAAAACTATGTTCACCTAAGTGAGTGCAGAATCTACATCTCCTTAATAGAAATAAATCACCATCTCAAATGAGCGAGACATCTGAAAGTACCAGTTTAAATTATCGTAAATTATCTATTACTTTAAGCTAAGATTTGCTAAAATGCAACAATCACTTAAACAAATACCTTATTCCTTTTACAAAATTGTAGTATTTGTTTTAATAATTTTTGAATGACGTCATTTCTGCTTGGAAATTCATTTAAATCTAAGAAAACTTCAAGAGAACTTTAAGATATCATTAGGTGTAATACTCTACGTTTGGTGGTGTCTGCGTCATGATAAAAAAGAAATTGAAAAATGAGACAGCAAGCAAGACACATACTGGAATCAATTTCCATTTTTGCAATTACTCTCATGAGCCTAAATATGCTCCTCTACCTTTGGAATATAACAGGCAAGATTCCAGTTTACACTAAAGCATCATATTTCTATAATAAGACCTTGGTCTTTGGAGCATGTTTTGCAGAGCAGTTTTCAAGTTGTTTGATTTATTCAGACTTTACCCCTTGTGTAATATCAAGACTTGTCGTAGTGTAAACACTTGTTAAAGGGACACATTACAGCTTTTTACAGCTTAGTTTTCAAATAATTGTGATTAGGGCACTTTTAGTCAATATATCACATGAACATAGTAAAAATGGTTGCACCATAAGTGATGTTGCAGTGATTTGTTCCACACTCAAGTTAGTTCCTTTTCACTTAAGTTTCATAAACTAAACTTTATCTGTTGGTCAAGAGTTAGCAAAATGCTACAATGCATTTATCTACTATCTTTGTGAGTCTATTGACTCGATTTTGATACTGTGCCTTGAGAGAACAAGCTTTTTCAACGCACAGTTCAATGAACATTTTACATACATACTTGAAAGATTGTCCTGCCAGTTATACCTATTTACCAGGTATGGATTAATATATGATCAACAGTTTTGTATCTAAAATATAAAAGAAGTCGAAACAGCACTAACCATACTGATGTACAACAACTTTTTATGTTATCTCTATGAAGTCCATAACTTTTTACTTGAGATAATCAGCTCTATTCCCAAAACCTCACTAGCTACTGAAATAGAGCATACACGTAGCAATTAACTAATCAAATTTTGTTGACTAAGCTGAGACAATAGACTTAGATATGAAGAGTTTAGATTTTTTGAAGATTTGAAATTTCTTGTTCAATTGCAAGAGAAACGTACCTTTAGTTGACTTAGCCAAAAATACCTGATCACAGTCCTATTCCTCACTTTCCACTCGAGAGTAAAATCTATTTTAGTTCAAACCTTGATTAATCAGAGACCTTATTCATCAATTAAGGGCTCCTTTGCAGGCAATTTGGTAGTCTTCTAAGTCTCTCCTGTCTGATGCCAGCCATTCGAGGACCTACCTAATTTTTCTATTCTGGTAAATTTTTTTTCCACTGTTATCGTACTTAAATGTTACGTGTTTCCTGCGAAAAAAGTTCTCGGTATCTTAACTTGCATAGCCTAAACAAAAATAGCAATTGTCTAATGCAGATGAATAGCAAAGAACTCCTTATCAATAAAAGCCATAATGACGCAAATAAAAAGCCTCCTTAGATTCCTCACTCGAATTCCAAAGACATCAATACAACATGAAAACTAGAAGCACTTCAAGGGCTCAAACCTCCGTCAAGCCAGTATTATTATTCAATTAACCGAGGTATTCCTAGGGATGAATTCCTTTATCTTCTTGTTAATTGTTGGGTTGTCTCTCGCTAGCGCTATGAGGATTTCGTTACCGATAAAGTGATTCAGAATCACGGATTTCATTCAGATCGTCCCAAAAATTTAATAGGATGCCACTTGGACAAAGACTGATCATGTGGGTTTTTCTCTTGAGCGTCGGTCCAATAGTTTTGGCGTAATCCTGCTGACAGCCAGACAAACGGATACACAAACAAACTAAGTAACAAACGCTGCCGAAAACAATACCTCCTTGGCAGAGGTAACATACCAAACGTACAAGTGCTGTGCTTTACTAAGTTAAACAACATAAAGATCATATTAAAACAAACCTAATAAAACGATAAAATAAAAAAACTTTTCAAAAACAAATAAGACTAATTACCTAAACTGAATACCAATAGAAACATACCATGACAAACAACGAAAACCAAACCATGGATAATGTTTTGAATGCTGAATAAAAGTAAGACAAATGACAAGGATGTCATGGTAAGCAAATCATTTAATAACATCAAATTCCTAATAGATGTACACTGATGAATTTTATCCAGGATTGATGTAGTATGACAGAGGTGTTATGATCTGTCATATTAAGAATGTGTCAATGATGTAACTTGTTTGTTGTATTCTTTGATTAAATGATAGCATTGAAAAAAGTCTCTTCTTCAGCTTTGGAGGGATACCGAACGACTCGGCACTGACTATAATCCGACAAATTTGTATTTGTACAGTAACAAGATTGCTGTTGGTACCGTTAGATGGAAGACCCTTGTATGCATATCATTACTTAGAGAGATTTAACACGATAATGTGATGGGGCTAGTATATAACAAGTAAACTGTACCATATAAATTTTTACTACTCTTTAAAAGAAGGGTGAGATCCATCGGCAAATTTGTGTCCTAAGTGCCTAACTCGTTCTACAGAATGACAGGTAGAATGTACGTTGACCTTACGTACATTTGTATGCGGGGAGGATTGGAACCAAACGGACATAAAGAGAACCAATCGGAATGAAGACAAAGCATAATAGCAATAAAATTTATCGTGCCAGTCAATGAAAGAGTTTAGGAAAGCTCACTGATTGAAATTGGACTTAGGCAAATTTCCATTTCTATTCGTGTTTAATTAGTTGCTATGTACAAATCCTAACTACGTTTTTTAGGGATATACTTCAAAGAAGAGGAAAATCTCTTGATAAGCTAAGCTTGATGTGATGTATACAGATAGAGGGCCTGGGCAAAGAAGCATCAAAGTGATCAAATTGAGCAACTGTACAATTTGAAGGACAATTATTTTCTAAGTCTTTTCTTTGAGTCGGTATACCTTTCTGATTTCAATTCATTTCTCTAAATCATCAAATTTTGGACATCGTATAATCGGCTGATTAAAAAACCTGAACAACTTCGGATATCTACATAATATTTCCTCATATCATCTTTTGAGAGCAAATTGCTTGGTAGAATAGCACGAAGGAGCCGAAACATCAGGAACAACGAGTAAGGTCAGGAAAACATGGAAGTCAACACGTAGCTCTCTTGGAAGATAACTATATACTAAAGCCTGCAGTGGGTTGATTGACCGTTAGAGATGTCGGCAGTCTATAAAAATTAATTTATACATTTACGGTCATGTACTTAAGCTCAAAGAATGCTTGTCACATAAGAGTTAAAAATTATGTTTTAGCGTGGGGAGATGTGATTAATCACGGGTTTATAAGAACTTATATTAGTTTAGAAAGATCAGTCGCTAAGAATTCATGGAATATCACAAATGTACTTTAGCTACTACTAATTTGGATGGCTCTACTAACAAATAGTCAATTTTACTAGAGGAAGAAAGGATAACAATTTTCTCATATTAAAACAGGAAACAAGAGCTGTTGGTCACGACTGCTAACTTCAATAGTTGCATCACACAGTAGGAATAATGTCATCAACGACATTTCTATCACATTTTACTTGCAGCTGTAATTATATCAATGTGGGTGAAAAATAAAGAAAATAATCTCACAGGTACTTCGTTTTTAATAGAATGCAACTTGAGTTTAATAGGATCTGGTAATATTGCTTTCCAAGTAAACTTTGCATAACTTACCTGAAACCATTTTAAACCGTGTTTAATGCTCTCTTTAAATTAAATACTACAAATATATTTCCCTTGTTTGGGACAAGCCAAGAGGTCATTCGAGACTCCGTGGTACAGTGGATAAGATGACGATCTTGGAAGCCCGCGTTTGCGAGTTTGGATCCCCGTCACCATAAACAAAATTCCATTGGTGAGAGGAGGTAACGGGAGGCCACTCTCATAAAGAGCTCACATCCCAGTAAATTCCTTAACTCTGTCGTGGGAATCAGCTACTCTAATTAGTATGCTACAAAATAAGAAGAGGTCATTTCAACTTGTATTTTAGAAATGTAGTTTCAATACAGTAAAAGTTAATTCATAATCTATACTTTAGATGTAGTTATGATCATAGGATGACAGAGAAGATACATTTGTTTATGAGAAATGTCATCATGGCATGGGAAACAGTCTTATTCAAATACCCTATCAGAAAAGAACATAGCTTAGTAAACTGAGAAAGTGCTAGGAAATTGGCAAATGAGTTTTAAACTAGTATGAAAATACAGTGTTTTGATGGACAATATAAATTTTTTAGTTTTATGGGGTCTGACCAAGACGGAATAGAGGCATTGTAAGGCTAAAGTAGTGTCATACTTATTGTTGATAACACATCAAAAGAATTAGTAGTATAAATATATTCATACGATTCTCGAAAATCTCTGCTTCAATCCTAGTAGCAATAATTTAGCAAAATATGCTGGACATTTTCAACAGTCTTATTTCTTGCTATGAAATCATTTAGTCATCTTTAATGAGATAAAACTATCCTTCAGAATTAACTCGACGTAAGGGAAGCTATATGAAATCAACCAGATTGTAGGTTATCTCTATCAGACTTTATTAAAGAAAATTGATGCTATTAGTAGCTAAGGATTATCGTATAAAGAGATAAGTTTGAAATTAAGTCTGTAATCAGTTCAACTGCAGTACATTGTAAAGTCCTATCTTGTGAAAACCACAAAGAACCTTACTTATCAACCAGGCCAAACAGTTCAAGCGGAAATTTGAATTCGGGTGAAAAACTTCTTATTACGTGCAGTGCTTCATTTGAGGATATTTTTTATGGTTTACCAAAACCGTATCACCATCGTAATCTTGTTACATCATTTTGACAAAATATGGAAGCACTTTCTGTGTACATTTGATAGTGTTTTGTCTACAATAGCTCTACGGTATCATTGAAGAAAAATAGCAGCAATGAATTGCATAACGATGCAGCAATACTTATCGAGGATGTTTATATTGTACCTAATTGACTTTGATATTTTATTCCAAGCTATTTATCTAAAAGACAATATAAAAGCTCACTTAAGATGCTTTTGTGTTTGAGCTGTGCATGTATGATAGATAAATATCACATTTGTAAGTTTCAATAGATCTTATGAGAATATAACGTTTGACTTACACTGTAGGTGTAAAAGATAAAATCTACAACGTTTATACATTTTTCAAAAATAAGAATCGTCACGAAATGTCATCTGAACAAGAACAGTTAATAACTAAGCAATATGCTCCCAATATCAACAAAAACAACTTTTATTGTATCAGTTATTGAAAACATATACGCGTTATTAATTAAGCTTTCAGTTTTTATTAACTTTATTTACTTCTGATAATTAAAATCATCAAAAAGCCAACAGTCCGGGTTCTAACTTTGTACTTTATTGTTGCAAATACTTTCTTGGACATTTTTGCATACCGATAGTGAACCGCTTCCCACCCTTCATTATTGACTATACATGCAACTTCCAAGAATTAACAAATAATGAAAGGCAATAATTCATAATTATTTTCATCATCATTGCTATTATTAACTTTTCCACTTTGCTAATGATGATCAAATATATATGACCTGTAAAAAGGTTTTTTCTTTATGTTTTGATGTTCTCTGAAGTCTTCAAGGGGAGGATACAATAAAGTATTACTGATCGGATAAGCATTTTATCAGCACCAAGGAGTTTCACAGTTACTGTAGGCTATCATTCATTTCTGTTCCTATCTTCTTTGTCACTGATATTTTTCTTGTTTCATTCTTTTGGTCTACCTTGCCTGAATATTAAATTGATTGCTAAAATAAGAGAGCAAACTTTCAAAAATTACTGTCTTGCCGACTCGTACTCCCATTGTTCATTTATGTCCCTGCTTAACATACCTCAAACACTATCTCAACACCCAACTACTTTAATTGATAATTTGCTTTGAGAAAATGTACTGCACCAAGAAACTGACCACAAAATCACTCCTTGACATCACAAAATTCATAGCAAATTGTGTTTGGTAGTAAACTTTGTGTTGACATAAGAAGGAGACAAATAAACCTTTGCAGAAAGTTACCTCAGTTTGATTCAGCAAGAGAATCATTTGTGAATTTTTGACAATTTTTGACTGGAAAGTCCACTCATGACGTACCTGTGATTACTTATCGCTTTAGAGAAACCTATATTTTGTTATCGATGACAGACTAAGTATGAAAAATGTGTTAAATTAAATAAATTGTTTTATGCATTATTGATTTAGGTTTTACTAAATAATTGCAGCTTAGATATATCCTGATACAATTAAGAATGCGTTGTTTATTCGTCAAAACATGCTCAAATATGATAGATATCTTTGTAATATTTGTGCATCTTTATCACTTGAAGAGATAATTAAAACCCGCAACTTCACCAAGATCTACTATAAACAGACATTTGGGATTACTTTCAGTTTTACAGCTGGTTGCCGCAGTTAATTTCTATATTACGTAAAAAATACAAAAGGGTCCTTTAACATGTCGAGCCACTATGTCTTTTAGGTACAACTAGGATATCACATGCGTACTAATTTTAAAAAGCTTATTAATTAAATCTTCTCGGTTGAAACCTTAACTATTTATGTACTTCTATGTTTGCAAACACGTACCATAGCAATTGTTTAGTGATAGCGTGCTCGCTGTGCAAATGATGGGTGACAGGTTCGACGATGTGAACAAAATAATACATACGTGCTTCCCTCCTAAGCACTCATCACTTTTGAATAAAATTATGGAAGCCATTCTTAAAAATGCTGTAAGTGACTCTGGCTCTTACTGTAGAATTGATTGTTTCTATTCAGATGTGGCCGACATCCTGAGGAAACAAAGATAAAGACCTCTACAGATTTCAAATGTTGTGAGTTAGAACGTATAACTTTCAATTTTTGACACGAAAGTACAAATGATGACATGGTTTACAAGTCATATCAACACTTTTGCTACGTTTTAGTCTACAAACTTATTCGAAAATGATACTCATAGTTGTCATGGTATCAACGAGTGCTTTGAGAACTAGTCATTTCTACTTTTTATTGAAAAATTGAGTTCCTTACCTTTTCCATAGAAATCTCCTACCCAAGGTAAGCTTTTGGAGAATCAAATCTCATGTACAAATAATTAAATCAATAATAAGATTTTCTGTTGAATACACCTGGTTGGCTGCCTGATTGTGTAATCACTGACTTAATCAGAACTTGAAGCTTGAAGTAAAATCTACTTGAAATAATTTGCTTACACCGAATTACTAGCCAAGGCTATTGGATAAATAGTTTTTATCCTCAAACGTCTTTTTTAAGATTATAAACAGAACTCTTGCTTCATTCACGTAAGAACAATAAGGACGGGCTAAACTTGAAATTGCATATCCAAAGCCTTTGCCTGCATTATAATTTACCATAAAAGATTGATTTATCTTAATTAGAGTTCTCTAAACAAAACTTGTCTGTTGTTGAGCGATGGATAGTTTTCATAAAAGCAGTCTCCAAAATTGTATATCATCGTTGCTTTTTAATGAATACTTGCACTTCATTATCTAAACTAAAAAGGGGTGTTACTTAAAGAGTACCATGAAATAAACTTAGCTACTGAATCATCGATCCTTGTTAAACTTTAATGAAAATTTCATTTGTGATGAGGTAACCCTATGTTAATGTAACTTTAATTAGGAAATGCAATTGTTTCTGGATTTTATAATAAATTATGTGAATTACTGAACAGGTCACAAGAGCTGCTAAGAATTTGTTATGTTAGCCAGGTATTAGTTGCAGTCATGGTGATTGTTAAAATCATATCTTGCTCCCAAACCACCAATTTAAGGCAATAACTCTGATTACAGCATTCTCTGTAGTTTCATTTATTTGTTGAATTCCGACGGAAAAGGTCATTAAAAGAGGTAAATTAATTTTGTTGATTTTGTAGTCAACCGCTAGATACATCATTTATGAGGTACTTTTATTTTTTAATCTATTATAAAGAAAAATTTGCGTATTTATGCGCCAAGCGATTTCTGTTTAATTTATGATTTTTTAAGAAAATTGAGCATGTGGTCATGATCATATCCTAAATTTCACTGTATCGTTTCGACAGTCGCATTAAATTGTGACTAATGATAGGATAGTGCCATTAAGACGAAGAGGTGGATCATCCAGAAGCACGAAACTAAACTTGGTCTTTGAATGTTAAACATGAACAGTTGTTGAAAGTCCCTTTAATCTATAGTAGAATTTACAATTTGTACAAGGGATATTTATCTTGTGGAATGATGTAACACTCTAGCTAAGTACCACAGGATGGAAACTGTCGCTTTAAAGATATTGAAATATGACGAGATGAAAAAGGTATGTATGGTGAGATTATATTTAACCTTTTTATAGATATTATTTTTGATTTTTGACATTACAGGAATCTGATGTCTTACAAACAATCTCAGCATACATAGTCAGAAAAAAATATTGTTCTTTTTTAACTGGAGTAAATATACCCATGTAATTGTAAGTAGTCACAATTAGCAATGTTATTATAATTATCTAGCTTAATATAGTAACCATATACCAAAGAAGATTTAAATATTGTCAAATTTGTTCTATTGTAGATGGAGCTTCTATTTTGTAACTTGGAATGCTTCATTAAAATATAAAACTAAATTTAGAAGCTAAACCAAATTAGCCCCTGTTGCTGTATACGAGCAGCAGTTGGCAAACTTACATACCACTAGAGAAACCAGAAAGAATTTTCGTGTTGAATGGGCTTCAAGAATAGCCCTTTCTAGCATAAGTAAGGATACATTGCCAGGAATGTATTGAATTTCATCTTAGCACTATTATTTTATTGAGTTTTTTTGTTATTCTTAAACTTGTAGACCAATTCAGTATGGCATAGTTATATAATTTCTAAAAAGGGAATATTTGCTGTACGTTCTTTATGCCGTTTTTGCACGTAGCTTTTGACTGCAAGACAAGAACTTGATATAGGCTAATTGCAACATACATAAATATCCAAACATAGATTAGTAATTGTTTAGTTACAATTAACATATCAGGTGTAAAACCTAGTATGCTAACATATATAGCATCCAGGATAACAATTCGTAGAGAAAAAACATTTGTTACATTTTTATTAAACTGTTGTTCCAATCTTACATCCAGCGGTTCTGATATCTTTATCTATTACTTCTCCGGACTGGCTTAAGGATAAAAAATTTAGCCATAGACAGCTTTCTAAAGTTATTCTGGTAGCATTTAGGTTTCAAGTGAAAAATGGTATTTCCAAATATAAATTTTTATTAGTTTTTTTATTTTACGTAAGCATAGATGCTCGTGTTCTATAATTAATGTAGAAAATATTTTGCATTTGATTCTGTAATCAATTTCTGATCACTTAATCACACGTTTTGTCGCAAAGGCTAATCTAGAAGTCAAACACGTCTTTAAAGATCAAGTGCCTAAGCACTGCATCAATTTGTTGTGTTTTGTAATAAGTAATCTGTAGTCAGAGTAAATAAGGAAAAAGTGACAACTTTTCTAATTTTGAAAATAAAACCATATATATACCATATATAAGCGTGCTAAAATATGTTTGAACTGAAATCACAATGAGTTTTATGATTATATGCTTTTTGTCAATGCATTTACCTTAAGCCAATCATATATTCCTGACCATTCACTGTATGTTTTTGTCATTTTCAAATGTTAAGAGCTAAAAATGGCAAAGAAACAGGCAAATATTGATTTGTGCTTTTTATATCAGCAATTTTGGACGACAATTTCTAGTCATTTATTTCGATAAGTCAATTTGTAATACATGAATGTTAAAATAACAGAATACTGTTCAATTGCACAATTTAGCAGCATCTTATAATTTGAGAGCGAAATCACGTGTGCTTGTACATTGTTGCTGTGACATTATGATAAGACAAACACCTGGATCATTTCATGCTATGTATAAATCAGCTAGATAAATCAAAACAATGTTTTGGAATGTCAGCATGCAGAAGTATTAAAGTATCTTAAAAAATTATGATATTTTTCCCTAAATAACCAGTCAAGTAAGAAATAAAATCTTGTATGGCACATGTTTTGTGTCTTAAGAAAACTTAGAAAGCATTACCTTGGCAGTGGTTAACATCAGATCTTCTTACATGACTTTCGTGGTGATTTATAATTTTTGAGTTGACATTAGCCACAAGATTTGTTTAGTCTTGCTAACCCCCTAGCCCTCCTTTTTTCAGTTTTAATGATAAATCAATTTAATACCCTAACAACTGATATACACTGACCTTTAAATGCTGTAATTTAAATATAATCTCTAACCTAGATTTTTTTGTGATTTTAAGGTATTCTCAATGCAAAGAAAAGATAAATGAGACCTTCTTTTAAAATGTTTATACGACGGAATTTATTTTGCATTTCACTATTCCCTCATTTATTAGTTCATAACTCTACCCAATATTTTTCAGTTTTTAAGCTAGAAATCATTACTATTAACTTCAGCATACATTCCTTTTCAAATGAGATGTTAAAAAAGTGTCATCTAAGATGTTGTTGTCTAAATAACGACAGACTTTAATTTGGTTTTAGAAGCAAACTGATTCCCGATAATGGCTACTTTTTACGTTCAGAGTACGAATTGAATGTAAAAATGGGATTTTTGAACATATTATCTTTTCGTAATTTTATGAAACAGTACACAAACTTCCATTGTCATTGGTGAAAGCTGACAATAGTATATTTAAGCGTTGTTGTGGTGCAAAACAACTTTGTAAGTAGTTAGAAAAATCGCTTTTGCAAAGTTTCGAAGATGTAATATTTCACAGTTAGATATACGATTTATAGAAACGTTTTGATTTTATAAAACACCAATAAATAGATAATTAACAACGATGAAAGGAAAAAACCCAGAGAGATAGGTCTACTTGCTTTAACACGATACGTAGATCTTCATTTCCAGTTAAAAAATTTTTCATAGCGTCTCATTAAAATAGGTCAGAGTAAAAATCAGCTGTTGCTTTTGTTGATCTACTGTTGTGTAATCAACAATCAACGCACTCAAAAACAATTCGAAGCTTAATTTTAGGAAAATCTAGTTACAGCTATTGATAATACTTTCAAATCTTTCCTGTTATCGATATCATAATGTATGACTAGAAAGTGCTCATTAAACTTGTCTTGTATGAGCAACTATGGTACTGATTAATACAAGAGTAAAAGTGTTGCTCTTAAGCACTCGAATACTAACTGTAACTTCCGCGTTTTGGGGTAAAATGGAGAATAAACAAGTATAGGATATAATGTCCAGGAAAAACAGACATCTTTCTTCCCTTAGTGCTGACACGTTCCATGAAATATGTAGGAAGACAAACCTTAATGCCTAAACATTGGAAAATGTTAGTAGATTTAATGTCATTTAATATTTATAAACAAAGAAACATTATGTTAGCAGCTTTCTATTTTGATTAGTAGTTTAATGCACAAGAAAATATAAAAAATAACTTCTGTCTATAATGTATTTAGCACTGGGACTTTTCGCATTCCCCGTCTTATGCCAGTAAGTGATTTTAAAGGACCTCTTTATACTTCTGAAATATATAGTTTAGTGAAATGAAATCCCGGTGTGTTTTTTTATAAAAAACAAAATAAATACACGGTTTTTATTGCTTTTTGTAATAAACCAAAAATAGAAATAAATTATTTTTATTGTTTGCATTTGTTCGGATAAAGAGCAAAAAATAATAAATCATAACAATTTCTTGATCAGCGATCAAGCTTTGCAGTAACTGTTGCATATTTGCATCATTTAAATTTAAAATATATCAAGTTAAAATATATAAAAATTAAGTACTCTAGATCAGTTCTTTTAGGATATGTAAAGAGATAGTACAAATCTGACATTCATCTTTTATGTTCATAAATGATTTCTCATTGCTGCTTTTTTGGTTTCTTCTTTTAATTGATGTTTATTTTACATTCATTTTTTGTTTTATGTTGACCTTATCGTACTCGACTAACAGTTTTGTCACCAAGATGCTCTTGTTGATTCCTCTGTTAACAAAATAAAATATTTCTTTTCTACAGGATTTAGTAATTTACGTCAGTACTTTGTAACCGAACAAAAGTCCTTTGATGACTTATTGGGATCTTTTTCCATAAAAGAAGCCTATACTTCAATTCTTTTTTGTCAGTACATTATTTTTTTTCCTTAATTGTTTTACGTTCGGAGACTAATGCAATGGCATTGATTCTTGCCAATATACTGAAAAACTTCAATAATTTTGAATGCTTCCAAACAACGTGTTTAGGACTCGTGCGTCTCATGCACAAATAACTTTGAAAAAGACTTTGCGATGACAATGTCCAAAATAAATGTCACAGCGATGTACCAGGAAAACAATTAGAAACGTGAAATATTTTTTGAATTGAGCGCATTGCAAAATCATTGGAGTTGTCTAGACAAAAAATGCCAACTGCCGCAAACAAAAATTCCAAACACTATAATGTCTAGTACAATTACATATAAGAAATATCAGCAACCAATACTTGAAAGATATACCAAGTCTAGACATTTCCTCCATAATTCACCAGGGTTTGTTTAATTTTGCAATCAATACAATGGCTTTTCTAGTTGCTTATAAATTCAAAGCAGTTATTGTAGATAATGAAAAATTCTACAAAGATTTTAGATCTCAACGATATGAAGTTTTGCAAAATACTATCAAAAGAAGAGCTGTAGAGACGTAGGGGCGCGAAACAGTTCATTTAAAACACGTTTCTAGTGTTGCCACCTTAAATCAATCCTGGTCTTCAATCAATACCAGGCAAATGGTCCCCTTAAAACGAAGAAGTAGCTTACTTTAAGCGTGTTGAATTACTGATCCAGAACTGTACTTTAATTTAAAACAGAGATATATTTTCTTGAGGCATATGCAGCCAAGTATAAAAATTTTGAAAGATATCGATAAATAACTAGGGTATAGGTGAAGTAGTTAATTTTCAACAACAGTTGATTAAGCTTAACTAGTGTCTAAACTCAAAGTATGATCAAAATTCCGTTTCAGAATAACTGGATTTTCCAAGAGTTGGGAGATTGATCTCATGCAAGAAACCTCAGCTTTTCTCTAGAACAATAGATTTCACACAGTTTTATCTGCTTCACTTATTTTCTGTGTATAGTGGTGCTTTTGAAGCTTTGCAACTTACCACTTGTTAAGAAAAAAGCGTTGTGGTTAAGTTGCATGATACAAAATTCTTATGCTTAGAAACAGCAAGGTAAGATTATCGAGCTAACGGAGTGTTTAAGATGATAATCAAATCATGCTTGAGTTTACTACTCTATGTTATCACTGCGATCTTGTGCGATTACCTGAAAAATGAGTACAGAGGATTAGCAACGGACGTCTTGTTTTACAAGAGTTGACTTGGGTATGAAGGTAAGAATGTCTGAAGTGTAATTGTGTGTATCAAAACATCAATTTTAAGCATTTCTGAGCTAGCTGATTAATACTGATGCAGACAGTCAGTACATTAATAGCTTCTGTCACATAAGGAATACTTGAGATAAAGAAGCTAACCACTGTGCACAAAAATAGGTTAAGTGAACTTGTATTTGCAGCTTTTCTATATTCATTTATCTGCGTCATAATTGAAGCTCTGCTAATTACAAAAATCAATTAGTATGTTTTTTGTCTTGTGAGCCAGTGAAGATGTGAAACTTTCCCCATGTAGGCAAATCTTTTCTAGAAGTGGCCCATACTTGTAAGTTTTAGGCTAAATGTAATGTACGGATAAGCAAGTAGCGCTAGCATAGTTGCAAGATAAACAAAGCACTTAATACGAGTCCGGATCAAATGACTATACTTCTGTATTATCATTAATCAACCAGAATTTTCGACAATCTATTCCTTGCGAAATGTTGGTCTTTCAATAACTTTAAAATTGTTTATTTATAAAACTGATGAATAAACTACGATACAGATATCCTCGACTATTATATTGATTTGCAGAAAAATTTATCCAGTGCTATACAACTCAAAGCAAAAGCGACTAAACCATTGTGGTCGCTTTGACTAGGGATACATAAGCTGTAAGATTAGATGATGTCACCTTGTAAGCAAATGCTGTGAAACTTGAAATGGTACTTGATAGCAATCTAGTAAAAACAAGGAAGTAGCAACCTTTCCTTTACTTCAAGAAACGCCTACAGCAGTGGTTCCTTAGCAATTTCGCTAAAAGACTTTATCCATTAAGGAAGCTTGCAACTGGGTGCATCACATTACTAAGAAATTACAATGACTTTTTTTCGATTCAGATCAATACTCCATAATTTAGTAAATGACACTGGAGCACTGAATGCTGTTGGAGCTATTCAGTTCCCAAATACAGTCAGTATTAAATACCACATCGTGTTTGTTACCCATTATTAATGAAGACAACGATTCCATCAGATATCCTGAAATGATTCTCACAAAAAAAGTTCTGATAGTATCGTGTTAATATCGTTTACTCAAATTACTTCTTATTCTGAAAATGAAAGTTTTTCTTGATCTTAAAGATGAAATAGTTTAATTTGAAAACAAATTTCTATTTGTATTTTGTCAGTCTACCTAGGATTACTTGATAAATGATACTCTAAATGATGGAAAGTGGATAGAATCTACGTTCAACGTGATGGAACATTGATGAGCCTCTTTCATACCTTTTTCTCTCGTGACAATTCTAAGACTTTGCATTTAAGAAACATTTTTACAAAAATTTGTATTATTGGTCGCAACATATTATTTCGTTTCATGTTACGTAAGAGCAAAACCTTGCTGGTAGATAATTTGGGGAATGCCAATCACTTGATGGGTATTATCCATAACCTGATGAGGATTATCTATGACCTGATGGAGGGTATCAATAACCTGAGGGTTAATATTATTAATAGAATACTGGAATATAACTTAACGGGGAATATTTATACCCCGGTGTGGAATGTAAAACTGTTAGATTAGCTGATGGGGAAAATCAATATCGATCAAAAGGGGATATAAAAGAGGAAAATAAGCTGGTGAGCACTCAAATTGAGAAAACTCCAATGATTGCTATAGCTATATCGTGCAAAGTACCACACTCGGTTTACACACTGCAATGACCATGGATATATCGTGCAAAGAACCACACTTGGTTTACACACTGCAATGACCATGGCTATATCGTGCAAAGAACCACACTCGGTTTACACACTGCAATGACCATGGATATATCGTGCAAAGTACCACACTTGGTTTACACACTGCAATGACCATGGATATATCGTGCAAAGTACCACACTCAGTTTACACACTGCAATGACCATGGCTATATCGTGCAAAGAACCACATGTGGATTACACACTACAATAAACATGGTTATATCGTGCAAAGAACAACACGTGGTTTACACACTGCAATAATTATTGAATAATTAGCGTTTTATTGCATTTTCCTCTACCAAATGTCAATAGTTTGATCATTTTATGTCAATATACAGCAACATGATTATACTAAAACAATGCCTTACAACAGTGAAATAGAGAATGACAAGGCAAGCAGTTAAATGCATTTAAGCTAGAATATTTCTCCTTTAAAGTCTAAAATCCAAAACATTTTTTACCCACCATTTGCGTCGCAAAATGCCAAGAGGTATATAAGGGAAATACAACTAAATCTACCTTGTAACTAGACGTGTTAAAACTATTTCTTATCTGTACTGAAATTCTGAAGCTAATCCTAATATATCGGCTTGGCTCTTTCATCTAGATCAGGTAAGCTTAAATCTGAGCTATAATAATGGCTGGCCACTTTATATGGGGGATAACTGTCTATTCACGTGGCTAGTAGCCGTGACTCTTAGACGCCTGTACAGGCATGTTCACAGACATTTATCTGAGCATTGTCTATAGAGCCAACCTGCGGTTTGTGCTAAACATCAGCGTGTGCTAAACTAATTTGCAGTTCCTGAACAAGAGTGACAACCAGTGTGTATAATTAGTGGAACACGACCAGACATCCATGATCTCAACCATGATATTTCCTGGTATAGTGCTAGCTCAGCCATCCCATGGCTTTTTAACAGTTTATTTCCCATGGATTTCCCACACATGGTTCCAGTTGATCCTTGGCATATGATTGTCAGGCACTTGCCGAAGGTGCCGAGAGGTGGATTCGAACACAGAAACTCCTAACAACTCGGCCAAGTGCCCATGTAATTAAGCTATACATTTCCGATATTCATTTCTCAATATGGAAGCCTTTAATTGGTTAGTCAAAGAGCAGAAATTGAATATAACTCAGTGGGGAGATACGTCTCCTTTCCAAAAAATGAATAACTTCATTTGCAAGGACGAATGGCTCAATAGCCTTTTCAAGAAACAGAAAAAAATCATCAGATAGAGCAACAATTAGTGCAAACAATTTATCACAACATATTTTTCACAGGCTGCCGCGAATGAATATCGGAAAATTACTACTTCTTCGATCAAGATGACATACTGTAGAAGCTCCTTTGTACCTATTAATAAGTTTATTATGACCTGATGGCTGCATATCGCTTACCATATTATTTACATCCGATCAACCACGAAGTCAATGTAAATAAAGGTTGCTATTGGATCGAGTTTACAAGATGCTATCAGTAGACAATGTTTACTTAAAGTTTTGTTCTGAGTATACCACAATATTTTCCCTCTTAATAGCATACATAAATAAACATTTTTATAAGTCAAATTGCCAAGGTCACTGCTGTGGGTCAGTAACAATTTGATAAGGGCCATTAGAGCAACCTTTCGTCTACTCACGGCACAATAGCAGAAACCTGACGGAGAGCGCCTTTCACGCTGTAACGGGAGAGGAAGAAAACAAATTTCATTAAAATCGGATCCAGAATAAGACGGCTGCAGCAAAAAATACTCACATGGTAAAGCTGGTAAGCATTATGTTATTGATTAAACGCTATTTAAGACACCACATATTGTCTTAAATATGGCTAAATATTTTTTTATTTAAAATTGCTTACGTGGTTGGGCAAAATGCTAAATCTATAACATCAACTTGATTTATCTCATTCAGTCACAATCAAAAATTCAAACTATTCTACTAGAGGTACAAGAAATGCATGAAAATATTCATATCGGAGACAAAACTTTAATATTCCTAAAGCTACCGTCTTTGTTACATCATCAAGTTTTGACCTTATGCTCAACAGCTTTGCATGGAGTTGGTGAGAGTTTACCTTGTGACTTGTCCTAGGCTTTTCCCGAGTTCGACGTCAAAAGATATATCTCTTGTACGTTCACAAAGTGGTTGATATAAACGTTTTATGTATCCATAATCGAGGCTTTCGAATTAAACGAGTATTGAAGGATTTCTGGAGGACGTCAGGCGAAATTTGGTTTCCAATTTGTCCTCGTCTTGAGAGTTGATCATAAGAATTTATGTATATTTACATGGAAAGGCAAAGTTTGGCATAGTTTTACGAAAATTGTTTTACCAACATTCATTTTACTTTAAGTATGCTGCAGTAAGTTTTCTGATGTACATTAGCAACTAAAAATACCATGAAAATTTGTATAAGTTATTTTCAACCATATGTAAGGAAGTTTATAATAAAATCAAAAATGAGAGCCTTGATACACGCTTAGTGACTCAAACGTAATCTAACGTAACAATTACGTAATCATTAATACCAAGTAATTCCAATACCTTTGTCTGTATAATAACCTCTTTTTTCGCCATCTAATTAAAGTAAAAGACGTATTACTATGTAGGAAATACTAGGATTGAATACAAAAATTGAAAGAAATGGGAGACTCTGCTGAAGTTAAGACCTCTGGTTTTAAACTATCACCGTCGGCGTTAATTTTTTTTAGCGTAGTTATTGTGAGGTTTCCGTAGACAAAGGATAGAATATTGTGTTTTTGACTTATGAAGTCTCTTGTCAAGGCGCTAGGTTAAGAGAAACTTTACAAGCAAGTTATTTTCATGAATTGCCAATCCAAATTTTCAATTTTTGTAAGACAATGAAAGATTTAATTTAGCCAAAGTTTTTTCATTCTCAAGAACACTAAAGTACTTGAATTGATTGTTACCCATTTTCAGTATTACTATTAAGTCAACTGTTCGTATCAAGTTCTTGCGGATGCTAAAAAATAATGTCAACAATGCATGGTACCTGCTAAAGAATGAAATGCCTGATCTCAGATACTCTTGAAATATCAAAGTATAGTGCTCGCGATGTTTAAAGTATTAAGCAAATGTAATTAAGGCATATAAATAGATATTTATGTTCAAGAAATCCTGAAATTAATTAGTTGGAAACAATGAAATTAACATGTTGGTTAGAGACTCTGGTTCAATTCTCATGCAATTAACTCCTGCACCTATCTCTTTTGTAGTACCATCAGTCACCACCGACATCTATCGACAAGATATGTGCATGGTTATTACAAAAATTCAAGAAGGTTTATAAGAACAAAACGCATAAGGAGCACCAATAGAGGTAGTAAGCTAACTTAACAATTCAAAGGTCATGCCTTTCCGACACTCAATCGCTTACAGTATAGATAGATACCCAGAGTGTTGAATTGATTTGTAGGTTTAGGGGAGGTGCCACTTTGACGGCACATTTATTTAAAAGATTAATGTGAAGAAGCTTCTGGCTTAAACGTTGAATGAAAAGGGAGAATGAGAAAATTATTTACTAAAGAAACAAAATACGAATTGATCTAATAAAACTAAATACGACTATCCAGAGCATTTGCTACGAGACGACAGACTTCACCAAACCCTAGTTCAGTAAGAGCAGCGAATTAATAATATCGATGTTGCTGATTATTGCTTAAAGAGGGGGCTGTAAATTAAGTGTAGAAACTTGAATTAAAACTATATGTCGTTTTACTCAAATAATAATCTCTTTTAAGGAGTACTTGTTTAAGCCGGCTTCTTTTTTCCTCATCTTGTAAAGGGAGTACATTCGAAGGGGCATGTAAAAGAAGCACATTAATTCGAAGAACCATAGTATTTGGTTGCTTTACCAAAGTAATGATTAGTTACCAGCTAAGGGATTTCAATGCGCATTTTTAAAGCAGCATACTCATTACAGACGGTACATGTCAGGATTAAGTAATTTACAACAAAGCGAGCTCTTCTTGAGACTGAGCTCCCGTTACCATTAATGGTATTTTGTCTGCGGCGACTCAAATTCAATCTTGCAGTCGCTGGCTTCTAAGGACG